>JAJHUR010135972.1:0-11324 GCA_027495735.1 Lutjanus campechanus | reverse complement strand
CACTTAAACATGATTAAAAGCCAGAGAGAAGAGGTGTGTCTTTAGGGAGGATTTAAAGACCTCAATCGATCCCGCAGAGCGGATGTGCCAGGGCAGGTTGTTCCAGAGCCTAGGGGCCGCCGCCACAAAAGCTCGGTCACCTTTGGTTTTTAGCCTCATTTTTGGGGTAACCAGTAGTAGCTGATTTGAAGATCTCAGCGTTTTGGCAGGGGTGTACATACAGAGGAGCTCAGTCAAGTACTGGGGGGCTAGGCCATTGAGAGCTTTAAAAACAAGCAATAAAATTTTAAAATCTATTGTAAAAGCAACTGGGAGCCAGTGCAGCGAAGCTAGGACAGGAGATATGTGATCACGCTTGCGTTTGCCAGTGAGGAGACAGGCAGCGGCATTTTGTACCAGCTGCAGGCGGTGCAAGAGTGATTGGTCCAGGCCAAAATACAGTGAGTTACAGTAATCCAGTCGTGTGTTAATAAAAGCATGGATTACAGTCTCAAGATCTTTACGTGGCAAGTACCCTTTTACTTTTGATAAAATCCTCAAATGGAAAAAGCTGTTTTTCACAACCGAACTAACCTGGCGATCAAATTTCAGCCTGTCATCAAATATTACACCAAGATTTCTCACTGATGACCGGATGTTTGGTGTAAGGGGACCCAAAAAGCCAGCAGGAAAGTCTGCTGGACTGCATCCAAACGTTATGATTTCAGTCTTGTTTTCATTTAGATTCAGAAAGTTTGCGGTCATCCAGGATTTAACATCATTTAGGCAATCAAGCAGTGTCTGTACAGAATTATTGGATTTTGATGTTAAAGGCAGGTAGATCTGAACATCATCGGCATAACAATGAAAACAAAGATTATATTTTTTTAAAATTGAGCCCAATGGCAGCAAATACAGCGCAAAAAGAATTGGCCCAAGGATGGAGCCTTGGGGGACCCCAGAGGTGAGAGGGGCTGAGGATGATGTGAATTCACCTAAACTGATAGTAATTGATTGCTGTTTTTTTTAAGTGGCCAAAATACGTTTTACTGCTGACCCACAGCAGGTCACTGCTTAGCTCTTCAGACTGGGGATGTGCCGACGGCCATCTAGCGTAGGTAATACACTGACTATCGACAAATACCTCGCACAAACCCTCTTCAAATAATCCGAACCATCCCTTCTAAAATATTCCTCTCAAACAGTATTGGATTTCAGTGTTCTTGTGCTGATGCAAACATGTAAAGCAGCTTTTAATTGATTCCAGAAGCAGCAGGCGGGTGGCTGTGTCTCACATGGCGATGGTGCATATAGAAAGAGTGATTATCTCCGCTCATAAAATCTGAAGCTCGGCTGGAGATGCATCAAGGTCTCAGCCAGTCTTGTGACTTATGTTGTCAGTCTCTGCATGTGATGTCAGAGTTTTTTTTTTTTCTTATGCAGTATATCAGCACGTGCAATGATTTTTCTCCTGCACCTCGTAAAACGCCACGATGGTCGGCTGCAGCTCGGGCTTCCATCTTTACAGAAACCTTAATGTTGGATCATATTCTTTAACAGTCTGACATCAAATACGCTTGGATTATAAAGTGTTTTGTTGGATGTTTCAGAGTTAACAGTTGTTTTAGAAGTTGGCTGCTGATCATGTGTGAGATAAAAGAGAAAGAGAGAAGTAAAGAGTGAAAGAGAGACAGAGGAAATAATGGTTTGGCTGTGTCACCACTGAGGTTGTTGATATGGAGGAGTACAGTGCTTAATGAATAATGGATGCTTACTAAAGCAGCCCATTTCCTATTCATTCTTTCAAGGCTGCTACACAGGGAGTTGTGTGTGATCATCATGTCAGCCCTACAATATTTTAATTGTGCTTGCAGCAACATGATGCAGTTTGAAAGCACTGGAATAACTCCAATAAACATTTTCACACAAGCACAACAGGCTGATTCAACAGGACTGCTTATGTTATTTGATCATTGTGTCAAACAAATACACAACAACAGTTTTAACACACCACCACTCATTTGTGTATTCACTGCATAAGTAGTCAATTCTATTTTATTTTATTCATTTAGAGTTTCATGTACTGCGTTTACTTTTAACCAGGGTTGAGAGAGTTACTTTAAAAATGTGCTATAAAACTAATGTAACATGATTACTTCCCATTACTTTGGATTACCTCAATACTGAGTATGGTGAAACTGTTTAGCTTAATATAAATGGTAAATGGTAAATGGACTGTATTTATATAGCGCTTTTCTAGTCTTGTAGACCACTCAATGTTTTATTGCTGAGTAATGTTTTGCTGACACAGTGTTTTTACCCTCACACCATCCTGGTCACCAGCATCCTAACATATTTTTTCTTTCAGTAGTGGTAGTATTGACATGTTAGCTAGGTAACTGGATTTCTGTGTAGCTAACGTTAGCAGTTGTTCTGTAGAGCTAATGTTAGCGGTTGTTCTGTGTAGCTAATATTAGCATTGTTCAGTGTGCCTAATGTTAGTGGTTGTTTTGTGTACCATAGCGGTTCCCAACCTGGGGGGGCAGGCACCCCTGGTACAGTAGTAATATAAAGTGAAACAAAGTCAAATTAATATGATTAGGGAATAAAATATCATTAATAATAGGGGAAATCAACAAGAGTTTGCTGATGCTACCATGCTAACCTTTATTGCGCTAAAATTATTTGGCTAACAATTGTGGGGTGGGGGACAAAGAACTTTTTTCGGCTTCTGTAGGGGAGCATATCAGAAAAAGTTTGCAAACTACTGGTGTAATGTTAGCAGTAGTCTGTGTAGGTAATGTCAGTGGTTGATATGTGTAGCTAATATTCACGGTGGTCTGTGTAGTTATGTTAGCAGTTGGTCTTATGTGTTTTTGGTTTTTGTTTCTCTAAATTAGAAGTTGAGTTCTTAGATGATGACAGTATTTTCACAGCTGAAGGCAGAGCTGTCACTTTACTGTGGTCTTCTTGTTCCTGTTTTCTAATTTAAAGACTATGTTGAAACTTCCACCCAGTGAAGCATTTTTTGTCATTAGAAGCCACACTAATGTATATTACACTGTAAGACTAGCTGGTGTCAGTGAGACCAGAGTAGTGTTGTGTTAAGTATTGTATTGTGTGCTGTGCACATGGTAGTATATTGTTCTTTATTTTAAAATGTATTTAAAAATTGAAAGCCTGCTAATCCCCATTTTTACTAAACATGTCTGTAATCTTAATGTCTTTTTTTTCTTTAACTGGAATTTGTTGTTTTTTTTATCCATAATTATGTAACCATGTTATAATCCATTACTGCCCAGTCCTGCTTTTACCACCAGGATTCCTGAGACTTGTAATTATGAAAAGTGTGCTGATCACATCACAAAGGCCTGCAGTGACAGCAACAAGCATTAATTCAATGTCTGCGTCGTCACTTTTGTGTTGAGCTAAAAAGGATGTGGCGTGGCGAGTAGCGAGTTCAGATCTGTTTGATAAAAAAACACCTCTTTTTTTTTTTTTTCAACATCTGACTCTTTGGGAAGCTTTATAGTGCTGATGCCTTTTTTGACCGTGATGAATGTGCGTGTCTAAATGAGCGCTGTTAGATGCGGCGGTGAGCCCACAGTCAGGGGTTAGCTGACATGCCCTGCATGCTGATGATAGGCATGTAAGGCTCAGACGAGCAGCAGAAAGCGCTAATGTATGGGATGGTAATCAGAACTGTCCTGGATGATATAAATGAGCAAGGTTAAAGGCAATCTGGATCATGCAGTATGTTGGAAATAAGATGGGGGGGATGAA
The DNA here is from genome assembly GCA_027495735.1 of Lutjanus campechanus. Lineage (NCBI taxonomy): Eukaryota > Metazoa > Chordata > Actinopteri > Lutjaniformes > Lutjanidae > Lutjanus > Lutjanus campechanus. The sequence goes on along the minus strand of JAJHUR010135972.1, from coordinate 7,562 downwards.
CCTTGAACATGCTTTATCTTATTGGATTCCTGTCACTGTTTAAGGATGTAATTTCAGCTGCTGGTATGTGATGGTACTGCACAAATATCTCTGTGTTATTAAAGAAAGGAGAGAGGATATGGTTTAGATAAAACAAAACTCAAACATTCAGACTTATAGAGATGGAATGATAAGCACAAAAGTCACGTGTTTATGACTGTTAGTGCACAGTGATGCAAGACATACCGACTTTTACATACAGCATTTGGCCTTCTCAGATTTCTGACTGATGTTGATTGGAAAGAATTAATAAAGATGAAACCCAAAAGTAAAAAAAATACAGGATTAAGTAGAGCCCAACAGATCAGTAGATAATTTTGAGGTATCCTAATAAAGTTGATCACCAATCTCTCGCACCACCACAAGAATAACATTGGGGGTTTTGACTGACATGTCTCCACAACTATTTGATAGATGTTCATATTTGTTAGACATTCATGTTCCAGTGGGTGTGTTCCCTTAACTTGTAAAATAGCACCATCGTCAATTCAAATTGAAATTTGTCCAATACTTCGGTTTATGACCAAATACCTGCAGAACACAAGCCTCAGCAGTGCTTTGGGTGCGTTCCAATACTCATACTACCCTTCTGTTTAGTGTAGTATATCAAATGCTGTATGCCAAAAATATCCTGCTGCATATTCTGCTGCGTCCGGTAGCATTTTGCAGGACACAAACCAGCGTGCTTTTCTGGCTATTCTGACCCCACAATCCTCTGTGCTGTGGGAGATGATGTCACGTTGACTGAGCCCCTGAGAGAGCGCATACGAATGACAGCACATTAGCATTGCATACTTTCTTTTCACTTCAAATTTTGCGCAGCAGTGGATGTATGAGCAGGAGGATCAAAGTTTAAGGCACACTGTTATGACTTCCTATGTCCCTATTGTATGCTGCATGCAACAGTATGTATTTTGTAAGGGCAGCTACAGTAAATACTAAGAGTAAAAAGTATGCGATTTGGAACACAGCTTTAGTGTTTAGTACAAATTAGCAAGTGTTGCATGCTAACACACTAAGCTAAGAGGGTGGACACATTAAACATTATACCTGCTAAACTTCAGCATGTTAACATTGTCATTGTGAGCATGTTAGCACACATGGGAGCATTTAACCTTCAGGGCTGTCTGCCAGAAAGCCAATACTGGCAGAAGTCTTACTTTTTTTTAACGCAAAGCATGTTTTTTCCTCCTAATTCTGGCCTTACAGAAAGCCTTGAGGGTTAACTTTAGCCAAAAGCACTGCTGTGGTTCAGTACAGTCTCACAGAGCAGCTAGCATGGCTGTACACTCGGCTCTATTTTGATCGACAAACTTAGAGCATCTAGTTTCTGTGTGTACTTGCTGTTTTGGTTCGTGTATGTACAGCAGCACAAACTGCAAACCGCACGGGTGTATGTGAACACAGCTCAGATGGTGTGGTGATTAATAAATTCACACTCAGCCAACCACATTGCTTTGGTCTCACCAAACAGTAGCTCAACAAATTAAGAACTGTCCTTTTCCAGGATATCATACAGTTGTCTGGATGGTGAGCGGGGGCACGATATAAGCTCACGCCAGCACCAGGGCTCAACAGTAAGGACTGCCTGTTTACCCAGGGTAAGTAAAATGTCACTTTGGGCAAGTATATCTAGCAACTCACTTACCTGGCAGGGCAAGTGGTAAAAAATAATTAAACCATTCTGACAATAGATTAATTGTTAAAGTATTTTTTTTAAGCAAAAATGGCAGAAATTGTTTATTATTGCATTATTATATTAAACTAAATATAGTTTTTGGGGCAGACAAAACGAGACATTTAAAGACAACACCCTGGACTTTGAAAAACTGGGATGGACTTTTTCCACTATTTTTATATTTTATAGAGAACTCTAGATTAAACATGACAATTAACTTTAATCTTTGTTGTTATTTGATCACCACTAAATATGTAACAACTAAACTGAACTAAAAAAATTAAAAAAAAACTTGCACAGGGGCAAGTTAAACTTCGGGCAAGTAGATTTCTGGGGGAAAAAAAAAAAAAATTTAAACCCTGACCACAAGTCTGCAGCCAGAGCCAGATGGTTCTGGTTTTTCAACAGTTAATTAGTGCAATGATGATAGAAATAAATAATTAAAAAAAATCATTTGGTGAAGCAGTTAAGGATGAGCTCATCTATGTGAAGTTATTTCAGTCAGCCTGCAAAATATTTATGGACTTCACTGCTAGAATGTCTGCCAACGTGACTGTATCTGTGATAAGCCAAATTTCAGCGATCTCCTAACAGAAAATTCTAAATTTGATGTCTACTCTGAATATGAAAACTTTTCTGCAATAGGCCGCCATTGCTGCTATTTGTCCACTTTGCAGAGGGCAGATTTTTTACGGCTGCTGTAACGACACAGTTTGATTAACGGGGCGTTCCGTTTTTATAATCTTGATCAAAGATATTGTTCCAGATGTCAACTCTCCATTAAAATCCTCATATCTCATCACTGAAAAGTCCTTGGCATGTGATTAACATTATTATTATGCTCTTCAAACAAGTTATGTGGTCGCTTCTGGCCTGTTTATAGTGTCATCACGTTAAGATATTTTCCATCAGAAGACAAATCACCTGCAGTCATCAATAATAATATTGAGTAGATAATATAATAGGCCTCCTGGTCCTCTTGGGGAGATTGGATTGATTCATCCATGTAAGAAAATACATGCCACAGCATGACTTTGTCACGCTGACCTTCAAGCTCTGGAGATCTGATCTATACTGTAAGTACTGTGAAACATTTTCACTTTGCAGCAGGGTGTTAACGTTTGAAACCACAGGTCTGATCACCACATTCGTGCTTTCTTTTTCTTTTCTTTTTTTTTTATGTGTGAGCTTTTCAGCTAAACCATGCTGTATGTTGCTAATCTTTGCAACATTTGGTCATACAATATGTTTTCCCACTGGGAAAGCGCACTGTTGACAATAACACTCTTCTAAACACTGCCAAAGCCTTTTTGTGCTCAGCCACAGACAATGCCAGATCCACACCATTCACTTACAGTGATGGGATATTTGTTTGTCATAATTAGAGTCTGCTTTGATGCCAGCAGAGATTCAACCATGAAGAGCTATTTGGTGTTTCTACAGAAGTGAGGGCTGGTAATTGGATGACAATGCCATATATGTAGGGCTCATTATTATCAGTTATTATTCCAAAATGATAGTATTCCTAGAGCCCAAAGCAACGTCTTCAAATGAGGGATATGTGTTTATGTATATATTCTGATATATTCCTATTGATTTTTTTTTTTTACTCTGTAATATCGGTATCTGCATCAGCCCCAAAAATCCTGTATTGGTCGAGCACCAGTAATAATGCATTTTACTTCTCTCCGCCAAAGATGTTATGTTGTTGTTTTTGTTTGCTTGTTTGTCTGTGTGTCTGCAGAATTATGGAAGAAATTAAAGTCAACGGTGTGCTTTGACTAAACATAACTTAGAAATCTATTTTTTGCAAAGTTGTAAAGAAATAAGCAGTGTCTAAATCGCCACTTCTGTTTTTTCCAAATTGTTGCGCTTGCGAATTTGCATATCATAGAAGACTGGACTCTAATTGCCCGTACGATTTTTTACTGAGCTTTCTCTTTGTTCTCAGGAAAATGTGTTGACTTGGTGCAACAAATAAAAGTAAGAGAAGAGCATCCCGCTCAAATGAGCATCACATCGTTAAAAAAAAGTGGTATCCAAATCCACAAACTTGGATGTAAAAGAAGTGGTCGTGATTTACTCAGCTGCTAAAAAACTCTTTCATTAATGCACCACAAGTCTTGGAGATATAGTGCTAGCAACATATGGTGATGATAATTGAGCAACATGTGCTTACATCCGCCCACTCGTCCTCTGGGCCTCCCCGTTTCACGGCACCTCGTACAGTGAGGCCGTTGTGTGTCAGATAAGAAGAAGCAGCGATCACCGCCTGCCGTTGAAAAGACCCTGAGTGTTTTCTCTGCTGCTCCTATAGAACCAAGACATGGAGGCAAATGAGGTTAGAGATCACGGAAATCATAATAATGATGTGTCCCAGGGCTGAATATCACACAGTGTTTCTCTGTGTAGGCCCAGCCTCGTCGGTGGGTGGCTCTTCACACAAGCGTCTATTTTACTGCTGCTGAACTGCGAATTGTTCGAATCCTCTTCCTCGCCGCTTTCACTCTCTCTCTTCATCTGGAGCGTCAGCAGAAGACAAACATACATTATGGGAAATGTATTTTTAACGCTGGGAGTGTGCGTCCCCTGTGGGTCTCCTCCATGTGGTGTACTCTCTCTGCACACTGACTAATTTGTTAGTTGTGTTATTGATAGTCAGTGTATTACCAACAGTAGATGGCAGTTGCCACGCCCCCCAGTTTGGAGAAGCAGAGAGGAGTACCAACATGGAGATTATGCTACATACTGCTGTGCACAGCATCAGCCATCCTTTACAACCCTCCCAACTTTCCCAGTTTCCTCTTGGGGTCACAATTCTTTAATTCTCCCTATTAATGACAAATGTTCACACCTTTTTTTTTGGCATTGCACAGCATATATAGTATAAGCTAAGAGGAGCTTATCCAACATGCAGAAAAAAACTGATAAAACATTTGTAAAATATTTATTGCCGGTGCTATTGTACTGAAATTGTAAGTTATAGGTCATCTGCAGGCATCTGTTTGCAAAAACAAATAAATGTTTAGTCACATTTTGTTCTTTTCATTCATAAAAGTCACCAGAATGCAGGAAATAAAGTCTCCTGCTTTGGTTTCAAAATCCTGTGTATTTTTGAGGTCTCATGGTTGGGGAATATGGGGTCAGCAGCAAAACGTATTTTAGCCACCTAAGAAAAATCAATATCAGTGTAAGTGTATGTTATATTTAGAATATTTTCACTGCTTTACCTTGCCTTAAGACAGCCCAACAGGAAACTGCTGCTGTATAAGACAATTGTTGGTTTTCTTGTGCTGTTTGACTCCTTTGTTTTAAAAGTTAAGTTCAGATTCACGGAAATCACACGCAACAACAACAACACACAAACAAACTAACCAATCAAGGCAGCTTTAGACCAGCAGCTCCCACGTTCTCCAAAGTAAATTAAATGTTTTTCGTTAATGAGTCGGTTGAACATCAACACACAAACAAACTAACCAATCAAGGCAGCTTTAGCAGCTCCCGGTTGTTCTGACAGCAGGGTAAAGTGCACATTGCTGGCGCTGGGGGTGTGCAGACTGCCATCTACTGAAATGAATACACTCACGATAGTTCAGTATCTCATATAACCCTCCTTAAATAATCCAAACTATCCCTGTATAGATCATATTTAAAGAGGTGAAATGCATTTTATTTACCTGGTTGTGGTATATGTATCAGTAAATTGGTGTTGCTGCTCAGAATGAGGTTTCCTAACGTGCTATGTATGCACATATATGGAATTTGCCTGTAATTAGTTCTACGTTTCCTTGTTTACCTTTCTTGCTTGTGCAGTCTCTCTGGGCTGCACATATGTAGGCCTTTTATCGAAACTTGTGGGCAGCGGAGTGTGACACATGGCTGACATGAGAGACTGAAAATAAAATACCCCCTTCTGTCTGCAGCGGAGAGGGGCTCAACGAGGAGACAGGAAAGGATCTGATCATCAGATCTGTCCTCCCTGGAGAGGGAAAACGCCTTGCTCTCTGAACACACACTGAAGACACTCCCTCATTTGCAGTCTTTTATGACTGCCTGGGATGAACTAGTGTGAGATGAGGAGGCAGGCAGTAGATGCAAGCGTTGCTGGCTTTGTTTGAAGCGCTGCATGCTGGGATTTTGTCTCCTAACAGGGACCTGTTTGTTGTTTATTTGCTGTGTTGTGTTTGATTTGAAACAAATGTTGTGTCTGTTGTGTCCTTCGGCTGCTTTTTAAACCAAATCCGACACGTGGACACAGAGCGCTGAGCCATCAGTGATGCCTGTCCGACTTGGCTGGGCTACAACAGGAAATAAATAAAAGGCTCTGGTAGTGCTATCAATTCATTACTGTACTATCACATCCAGCAGCTGGGCCACAGCAGGGGACTAGTTAGCCGCTTAGTTAGCCTGAGAGATGCCTTCAGTCTCAAGGCAAAAACTCATTAGTGCAGACTAGTTGGAGTCCATTTTCATCATGTTCACCTCGAGCTGCACGCTGTGTCTCATGTGTGGCTGCACCAGCGAGCAGTTGGTCCTTCAGCGCTGTGCACTTTTGTCCTGAAAACAGCCCGAACTCCCGCGGCTCCGCTTGATTGTTTTCATTAGTCTGCCGGCGGTAGCTTGATACCGCTCTCCGCCACTATGGCTGTCATTTTCCATGATCTCCAAAAATATGGGAAGGTGAAGCAGAGGGTTGTTTTTATAGTATCCCCACCCATGTTGTTACTGTCATATCAGTGTGGAGGCTGATATAAACCTACATGCTCCAGGCCACACATTTCACTCTGCATTCCTGCGCCTGTAATTGGTTATTGTGGAGATACGTAGAGGGGGGTTGGGTGTAAGCTGCGGAGGGGAAATGAAAAGAAAGACGGAAGAGGGGGTGAAAATAGGGGGTGGATGTATATTTCACTTCAAACTACAACCACAAGCACAACTGGGAGAGATAGGACGCGGCTGCCGTTGCCAAAATACATCCCCCCGTGATGAAGAGGAATTTTTAACACATCTTTCATTTGCATGTGTTCAATTAGGTCTCCTTCGGATCCTGCTGTGGCGATGGTGGCAGGGGAGCCTGATTCTGGGATCTCCTCTGTCAAATCACACAGTGGTTGCCAGAGATGACATGGGTGGGCCAGCATGGTTACATCTGGCTTCTGAGCTAATTTGTTTGGGTTTATTTTGTGCGGAGTGATGTATGATGTGATGGTAGAGGAGGAGAAAACCAACATAAGCTCCCTGTTTAGCCTTGAGCTGATTGATGATAGTGCAAATTATAGTATTGCTTAAATAATTAGCTGATTGTCTTATGTCATTTATCAAGCAAATATGCAAAATGCTCCTATTAGCAATGTGAGGATTTGCTGCTTGTAATTTAATCTCTACTGGTTTGGACTATTAGTCAGACAAAACAAGCAATCTGAAGACATCATGTATGTGCCATGTTGTTTCATCACAATATGATATTCTATAGATACTTTCGACAACAATACATCATTTCAACAATACGATATCACAATGTCTGCCACAAAACGATTTTGATTAGATTCAGTTCAGGGGTCTGTGATTGATATCAGACGGTATCAAGTGTGCATTAAACACAGTTACATTTATGTCAACTCACGCAAAACAACTTAATTATGATTCAACAATTTTACGACTGAAATGTTCGAGACATTAGTGACACAGACATGCCATGTGATTTTCAAAATATCTTCACTTTGCATCTGTAATGTTGGATTGTTAGACATTGAATCGATATATGAGTCCAGATCCATGTATCTTCACACCCCCAAGTGCAATGGTGTGTTTACTCACATGCGCATGGATATCTGTATCAGAAACA
>JAJHUR010135971.1:0-16610 GCA_027495735.1 Lutjanus campechanus | reverse complement strand
TGTTGTAACTGCAAATATGTAACATAATTCCCTCCATCCATTAATGTTTATTATTAAGAATAAATATACAGCATGAATAACAAGCAAATTTTATTATAGAGTGCCAAAAAATGGTGAGTAGTGCATGAGAAAGTCGTTCATGCTTCAAGAACCCACATTCCATTAGACAAAAACATCGACCACAATCTAGAGTATGGAACAATATTTGTTTACATTTACATCAGGAGAAAAGGCAACATACAGTATTAAAATGACTTAAAATATTGAATATTAAAACAGCATACGCAGAGTTTTGATTGTTAACCTTGAGCAACATGCATGTTAAAGACAGATAATTGGTCACTGATTGATTGCATATATTCCTATGCCTAGCCCAAATGCCAATCCAATTAAAATCTATTCAATAATGGAATCACACTGGTTAATGACATACTTTAGTTATGTCATAGGAAACTGAGTAAAAATGTGAAGGAAAGCTCTGTATTGTTGGTAAAATCTGATCTCCAGTATATTTTTTGTACATGCTTTTTACTTGCATAGCAGTTGTCAGGCTTTCCAGAATTACTATGAATTGCTTTTACTCATCATGAGGCTCTGGAGATATTTGCCTTTTCGTGTGCCTGCTGAATGTAAAAAAGATATATGATAAATAATTACAGATCAAGAGGCTGAATCCCTTGGGAGAGTTATTTAGTGTCTTAAGCCACAGGAAATGGACCTGCAGAGTGCTGAGAAACAGTCTGAGCTCTGCAGTCCTGCGCTCATAGTGCAGAAGAGATATTGTGTGAATTGTTGTGTAACATACAATACACATGTTACAGCGAAACAGGAGACCAGGCAAAGAAATAACCAAGATCCAAAATCCTACATGGAAGTTCGTCCTCGGCTGCTCCCATCCACAACTTATTCAGGGGCTAAAACAAACTTAACTGACTCTTTAGGGGCCCCTTTCCACCGAATAAGCTCTGGTTCTTCAACCAGTTCTATCCAAGATCCTTGGAACCTTGGCACTAGCTGCATTTCCACCAGTTTTGAGTGGAACCACTGTAATCAAAGATTTCATCAACAGAGGGCGCCGCACAATGAACAACAACCTGTAGACTATGACACGCCCACTTTGGTACCCAAGACAAACTTGCTATGTATTGGTCCCAGCTGGGAACAAACCTTTCAGGTTCTGAACCAATTTATTTTTGACGGGGCCGCGTCCATGTTGGTGGGAAAGACCTCTAAAAGGACCAGAAAGAAAGCACCGTGATGCACTGACTGACAAGTGCTAAAACACAATAATATAACACTGAAATTCCTGTTCTGTAAATGCATACAGCACTTCTTAGTTTGAGATCCTATCATTCCTGCTGCTGTGTGATGCCGACAGGAATTTCAAAAGTCAAAGGAAAGAATTTGACAGATATTTCAATAGATTATGTAATACCTGTAGATACAAAATTTTAGAGCAAAGCGAGAGGCCAAACTTAATACAGCTACATGAACGGTATTTGGTGATTGTTCCAGCCTGTTTACACCTGGTATTAAAATGATTCTTGGGTAAAGTGGACAGCTCCAAGTATGTCAGTTCACACCTTGAATTACAATGCGTGTCCACATGCATCTGAAGTGGCCACTTCAGATATGCTCCATGGTGCGCTGGGATATTATTGAACTGTGACCAGGACGCACACGTTTACGTTCTCTAACTGTGTGGAGATCTCACAGATGATGGGAAAAAACATTAAAGCCAGTGTCAGAGACAGCAAAAGCGTGCATCTTGCCCAGACCACCTCAGAATATGGTCTGAGCGATCAGATGTCAATTTGTCCTCAATGCGTCTTGGTTGCATTCATACCTGTACTTAGAGCTGTATGCCTGTGATTGGATCACCCAAGATGCATGTTAAAACCAGGTGTAAACAGAACATTAGCTCTGTGTGTGGGCACAACTCTGTCAACTAAAGACAAACAAACTGTGGCTTTTGCACTCGCTTTAATGTTTACAGACCGATGAAACACTTGTGGCAGCAGCCCGCTTATTATCAGCCCTAACAACGCCAATGGTCAAACAAAAAAATAGCCAAATATATTGACAGCTGATTCTGTACCAGTCTGTCTGTCTGTCTATACCAGAATCCTGCTGCATCTTGACTCATACCAACGGTCAAAGTCAGTTTCCTTTGATCATGACCATTATTGTTTCTTGATCTTAAACAAGTTGATTTTTGTGCTTAAACCCAGCCAGACATTACCAGATAAGAAAACAGTCATGTGAAATTTTATTCTTTTTTCCCCACCTTTCACCTGTGTTTGAAAAAGGTAGTAGGCTGACCTTGAGTTTTTGGCAGGGGTTACAACTTTGTCAGGTTGTAAGGCACTGAACTTGGTTGTTCAGTTTCGAGGACTTGTTAGTACCTACCCAGTGGCTCATCAGGTCATGGATCAAAAAGATTAGGGATAGATTATGAAAAGGCTAATGTCGTTTTATATTGTACTGATGTCTGATGGGGCCTGGCTTACTGGTAATGATTATCTTGGTCAGAAAAAGTAATGAAGAGAGAGTCAAAAGGAAAGAATGAAAGGAAGAGATCTCCATAAGCCTATGATGAGTAAAAGCAAATTCTCCTACTGTAGTTGCCCTTTCTCTGTTCAAACTATTTAAGAGCCTGCAGTTCTGCAGCATAGTGGTCAGGTGTATTCTATGAGAATTACAGATGTCAAGAATTTTGCATTTTTTCTCTGTATATTTCACTGACTAAACCAAACCTTTGTTTCCCAAAGGCATACATTTGAAAACTACATTTAAAGCCAATTCAAGCCACAAAGCTGCTTGCAGAATTTTTGATTCCAGGCCGACTAGTGGGAAAACAAAGGTTTGGTTTTAGGTTCAGGTTGTCTTTAACTTTGTGATTGACCATTGTTCTCAGGCAAGGGACCGGAGACCCTGTATGCCGGGCAAAAGCTCAATGATAATGAATGGCATACAGTGCGTGTGGTGCGTCGCGGCAAAACCTACAAGCTAACGGTTGACGATGATGTAGCAGAAGGTACTTACCCGCATCAACTCGGATCATGCTTGAAGAAATGTTCTTAGTCTTGCCTTGTCAGTGGTATTACACCATGCTGTGGTGTGTTGCCGTAGAGATTGACAGTAATTCTGCCACAGAGAAAGCATGTAGATATGTAACCGTTAGTGACAGTCTGCATCCATCTAATACTGTTAATGTAATTTTCTCCTTAAATCAGCCCTTTTGTGTTAGTGTCAGACAGTGTTCTCTTTTCTTTTCGTTTTTTGTCTTTCTTTTCAACCCATCCCCTCCACCCTCCCCATCTCCAGGCCAAATGGTGGGCGACCACACTCGTCTGGAGTTCCACAACATCGAAACAGGCATCATGACGGAGCGTCGCTTTGTTTCCAGCATCCCGTCCAGCTTCATTGGTCACCTTCAGAGCCTTAGGTATTCAGAACATTTACTTGTACTTTATTTTAAAGATGTGTGTGCTGTATGTTTTAAGTTTGACTGTAATTATCACCCCAATTCTGTGTCTCTATGGCATTTTGTATGAAACCATGAAGTGGCCATACAGACGAAAGATCAACATATATTGAGGCCTTGTTTTACTATACTGAGTCTTCAAAATGCTATTATGTAAGCACGAGATACAATTTGTTCCCATGGTTTGATTCATTCGGGGAACTAGATACAGTTCATTCCCACCTTTTTTTTTGGTGTATTTGGATTATATGTGCCTTAGTTGCATGTTGATACCTATGCGCTCAACGCTGGCTTTATTATGGTGACGAAATTGATGCAGAGTTAAGGTTGATTTTACATCACTTTCACTCACGAACATGGCTGGTCTGTTGTCCCGTCCCTCTAATTTATCTTGTGCCCCCAAATGAACCAAAATGTGGGTATAAATTATTTCTTTTGCCAGCAAAATTAACCAAAAATGTAGGAACTAATTGTATCTTGTGCCTGCAAATTAAAACTTAAATGTTGGAATAAATGAATTCATGTGTCCAGAAATACACCAAAAATGAGGGAACTTATTGTAATTTGTTCCCACGAATCAACTAAAACGTGGGAATAAATTATTTCTTGTGACCACAAATTAGCCAAAAGTGTGGGAACTAATTGCATCTTGTTCCCATGAATTAACCAGTCTGTGGGAATGAATTACATTTTGTGCCAACAAATTAACCAAAAATATATGAACTCATTGTGTTGAAATTAACTGTATTTAATGCTTACATAATAACATTTCAAACAACTGTTGTAGTAAAACCTGGCCTTGATATTTTTTCTCTCTTTCTGTGGCCACTCAAGCGCTCTTTACTTTTGTCTCTTATAGGTAATTATTTTGGATTTACAGCACATTTACATTTTGGTTCAGTCCCAGTGCTATCCCTGTGCACAGAAAACAAAATTTAGTGAGTAGGTGGTGAAGAACGTGGAACACTGAGCAACTAATGAGCCAAATATTTTTCTTAAGAGGTGGTGGAGACCAAACCAGAGTGTAGAATTAGTACTGGACTAACATTTGTCTTGTGTTGACACAAACACATGACAGAATTAGTGCTTGTGTTGTTCAGTGTCTGTTGGATGGGTAAATTCAAATGTTTAAATATGTTTGCCAACTTTTTTGGAGTTCTTCTCCTCAGACTCACTAAATTACATCACATTTATTTTCTCAAGAAGCAAGCAATCCATTAATGAGAGATTTATTTAGCTGTCTCCCATTTCCAATCTTTACTTTCAATTATCCTTGACCAAGGTCTTTTCTTCCAGACTTTGAAAAGCAAGTAAGATCTTTGTTTTTTTTTACGACAATCCTTTCAAATGCCTGTTCCTCTCCTTTCCTCAGATTTAACGGCATGCTCTACATCGACCTGTGCAAGAATGGTGACATTGATTATTGCGAGCTCAATGCCCGCTTTGGGATTCGTTCCATTATCGCCGACCCTGTCACCTTCAAATCAAAGAGCAGCTATCTGAGCCTGGCCACCCTGCAGGCCTACACATCCATGCACCTCTTCTTCCAGTTCAAGACCACCTCCCCAGACGGCTTCATACTCTTCAACTCTGGAGATGGCAATGATTTCATTGCTGTAGAACTGGTTAAAGGGTAAGTTTTATTTTGAAACAATGCTTGGTAGCTTTTTGTACTTTGAAGCCTTGAAGGTTTAGTAGTAAGATTACATTGTTAAACGGGTTGCTTGTAGTGAGGAAACCACAACTCCCCTTGGCTTTACTGAGCTCTGTAGCCAGTTTTGGTTCATTGTTTAGTTGTCTGGCCACAACTTAACCGTTTTGGTCCACTCTCACTGCTCTCATAGCATCATACCTGTGATTATCATGATCATCCTTTCACTGCCCTCGAGATCTGAGACACACGTTGCTTCCACTAGTTTCTGTTGCCACACCAAGTTCTTTCAGTCAATACAGTGTCCCTAGTCAGCAGAGCTGGAAATGTGAGTGGTCTGCTTCCTCTTGATGGGCAAGGAAGTCTCCAAAGCAGAATGTCTGAGATGATCTGGTCTTTTTGCTCTGTAGCAATGTTCAGCAAAGCGGACTCTTCTTTGTACCAAAACAGCTGAGATGGGAGGGATGCCACCATGAATCTGAGATTTTGTGGGATGGTGAGAGATTCTGGACACACATGAGAAGTCTTGTGTATGTTCCGTCAAGACGATCCTGGAGCTCTATGATCACTGTCCATGTTTCGGCACCATAAAGATGGATACTTTTCACACAAGCTTTGAAAAAAATGATAGCAGGCTGAAAAAGCTGCACACTACTTGCTCAGCACCAAACATTCATCAGGTGGACACAAATACAATTCCATGATGATATTCAACTTAACTTTAATCACCTTAAAAGACAATGAAATGTCAACGATGGCCAACAAAGATCAGTTAAGTTACTTTGAGTTTCTCAGGATCTGGATTAGATGTGATCACAATGACCGTGCCTAAGATCTCATGGTTATCCAGAGACAATAAGGTCAACCAGACCAAATGACCAGTTTCTATGCAGAAACATGTCAATAAGCAGCATGGTTCCATTTGATTATCATTTAACCAAGGCAAACAGTCTGGATCACCAAGCAAAAGACCACTGCACAGCACTGCAGTGCTTGTCAAATAGGAGGCTGTAGATTTATCAACATAACTGTCCTGCCACCTTCATATCGCTGCAGAGAAGATGAAAACTGGTGTAACTTAAGTAAAGGTTCCGATTTAATGTAGCTGTCACAAAGTCAAGACATACTGAAATAAAATAGGAAGTGACCACACAAATGACCATGACAGTAGCTAGTTGCCTGATGTGTGACAGATTTCTCAACTCGATTTTCATCTTTGGTCTGGCCTGACCCTTGTTTTTTGAAGAACAGGTATTGTTTTAAATGGCAGAACATGCACTAAAAGCTTCTGAGGCACGTTGACGCTCCTACGCTGACCTTGTTTCGATTTTGGAGCATCAGATGCTGACCTTTTTTCTGCAGCCACAGTACGTGTTTGGAGAGAGCTCTAAAAGTAATTTAAAAAAAAGGCATGGACATGAAAAGTGGGTGTTGACAGGGCTGCAGCAGCCTGCCTTAATACAAAAAATCAAGAATATTGCGCACTATTTGACCTGAAAAAAGGTGAGGATTTTTCCCCTTAGAAGAAAATGTTTTATTAGAGAAACGAAATATTATTAAGCTTTAAAACAGCATCACATGGTCCTGATGGATCAATTGCGTCTTCATCCAAGAAACCAATGTTGCAAAGTGGGTTACTTGTATTTTTCAGCCTTATACCATATTTCTCTGAAATTGTTTCTGAGGCACTGCCCTGTCTTTACACTCTGGTGAACTAGGACCAAAGGATTCATTCTGTAGACAAGCACAAACTAAATATTCCAAACAAAATTCCAATGATTCTCTTTGCACTGCATCACTGATTGAAATAAACCCATGTTTGTTCTTCTTCTGCTGACTGCTTGTGCTAGTCTTTGCACTATTCTGAAATAAAGCTAGGTAACGCCTGTCATTAGCTGTGTTCAAAAATAAACTGGTGACTTTTGAGAGATCTTTTGAATATTGTTAGATGTCAGAGCATTTCAGAGAATTCCACCTGCAGGGAATGACAAACTGGTACAAAGCCATCAGAGACTGACTGGAGTGGCACAAATAATAATTTGGTCTGCAGTGACATTGATACATTACACAATTCTCAGCAAGTGTATTACAGTCATCAGAATCACTCACCTTTAGCTTCTGGCTGCCAATCTGTCAGCATTTAAAAGAACAGCTGTGAAGGCAGAAAGCTGAACATTTCTTTAACATTATGTAACTCTCAATAACTTTTCATGTGCTGTATTCTTGCAGGTACATCCACTATGTTTTTGACCTTGGAAATGGGCCCAACCTCATCAAGGGCAAGAGCGAAAAGGCGCTGAACGACAACCAGTGGCACAATGTGGCCATCACTCGAGACAACAGCAACACCCACACACTCAAAGTAGACGCTATAGCCACGAGTCAGAGTATCAACGGGGCCAAGAACCTGGACCTGAAAGGTTAGTAGATAACATGAAACCTTATTACCCATTTGTATTTCCAGTTTTCATTCAGCTACATTGGTTGCAATACTACTAAAACACTTGTAGCAACTTTCCTTGTGAATTCAAATGTGTCCATTTTATAAGTCGCATATTCTTTTTCTCCAATTTGTTTTACATTTTTACCAAGGCTGAGGTCACACTTCATTCAATTTATTTATCATGGAGACATGTTTCTACACATTACTGTGATTGTGATCTGCCATTGGAAATGGAGGGCTCCCATCAGTGCAAAACAGTGTAGGTCAGATAGACAAAGATAATGTTATTAGGAAATAGGAACACAAAGCACCAGTTCTGATGCTGGCTGTATTGATTTCTAAAGTGAAGAGCCATGTTGTTTAATCTCATAATGAGTCCTACCCTGACAATCAAGAGACAGAAAACTAGTACAGAGACACAGAGGAGACACGAGGAGTCATGAAACAACTACAAAGAGACACAAAAGAGCCACAAAGAGACATACTGCTATAACAGACAGAAACAAATGACTACAAAGAGACACCAAGTCCATAAAGGAGGGTTGGGGGACATTTTACATGTCTGTGTCCAAGGCCTTGTTGTCTCATAAACAATCTATAAGCACAGGCTGCCAATGTGCTCATCTGTGTTTTGGTTCTGTACCTCAAAATATACTTCACCCAGTCTAATGATGACGGCACAGATCAGTAAGACACTGACACAAAAGACACACATTCTCCTGCACTTCTCGTCCTACAGCTTCTGTTTTTTTCTGTTTCCCAGGTGATCTGTTCATCGCAGGATTGGGTCCGGGCATGTACGGCAGTCTGCCCAAACTGGTGGCTTCCAGAGAAGGCTTCCAGGGCTGTTTGGCGTCGGTGGACCTCAACGGTCGCCTGCCGGATCTCCTCAACGACGCCTTGTTTCGCAGCGGGCAGATTGAGCGCGGATGCGAAGGTACACCGTCCCTCAGATCTGAGCCTGATTTAGACTACTACAACACAAACTTCAACTCCAACTCCAGCTCCAACAGCCCTTTCTTCCTGCTCAATGCAAACAGTAGCTCCACAGCCCTGCATCCACACGGAAGTCCCTTTATCCTATTAACTGTACTTGTTGCCTCAGTTACACACTGTTAGAGTCAGGCCAAACATCAGACACCTCCTCACCTACACCACCACATGTTATCGGCCACATTGGTCGCCCACTGATAGTGCCGTCCGTCACAATCACCATCAGAGCAGCTTTTGCCAGTGCAGTGATATAATATACTGCCAGGTGCTCAGTTTTTATCTCATGCTTTTGTAAAGTTCATTTTTTTCTGAATTTTTGTGAATGTTAAATTAATATTATCTTATAAGAAGGTACGACGGAGCTCCTAATGAGGGTCTGGTTCAGGTGTGTTGGCACAAAGACACGTATTTATTTGATTGTACTAGAGATTCACTGACTTTACATTTTTTAAATCTATTACATATCTAATTGACCCTTCACTAAGCCCCGCCCCTTAGGTAGTTCATCCTTGTCAAGCTTTCCAGTGACGACATTTACATTCCAGTTTTTGCCCTTATTCCAAAAAAGACAATATTCTCATAGGCTGTCTAGATGGCTAAAGAAAATGATTATTGCACAAATATTTCCATTTACATGCAGCTGCACATACAATGATTAACACACATTAACCTACATCTTATATTATATTATATTTTATATACAAAAGCTTCTCTCACTTTTACTTGGCAGCTGATTTCACTGAAGTGACAGCTGTCACTGGCTCCAGCTAATCAACATTAACTCTGTGAGTTCACTAAAAACTATGCGTTTGATGACATACTGTCATGTCAACTCTGTGTAACAAGGCAAAAAAACAATATAATAAAAATAATTCTAACCATTCCCCCCAAAATTAAATCTGCATCATAATTAGTGTATGATCCACGATGCCATGGAAATACATGATTGTTTTTGTATTACAGAGCAGCTTGTTAGTCCTGTATTAAAAGGCAGTATTATATGAAAAAAATATATGCAAGAATAGACTCTTTCTTTGTAACTTAACACAAAACTACAGTAGAAATACATAATCAAGTATTTTCAGGGAACATAATCAAGTATTTTCAGGGAACATGTCTCACTTTGACATGATGAAAGGCTTTGAGGATGAGGACTAACCTACAGTATGCGTTTGTCAAAAATGTCTCAGGTAAATTTAGCCAATACCCAATACCATGCAGTGGATGTATCAATCCTGAATGCCAGTGTAAATCCCACAAAATTACATAGATTTAAAAAAAAAATGCAAATACACTGTCCACACAGCCTGCAGCAGCGTCAGTCCTCTGTCAGTGTCTACACAGGATGTGTTCAGGACAGTATTGAGTGTAGGTCCGTAGGTTGGTTTTGGCAGCACTCACAGCCCAAACAATGTAAGGAAAAACATTCAAAAGGGCTTTTCACACTGCTATTCTTAGCCTTCAGCTAAGAGCCAAGGCTGTATGATTCATGCTGCACTGCTACTAGTCCTGGATTAAATTTCTGTTTGAACAGCAACTAATTCTACTCTTTATAAGCCTTTAGGCCTATTTCACACTCTCATCTTTTAGCCCCATGTGTAGTCGATTTTCTGGGGATAACCCTGCAAAATCAGGGCTAACTCTGCTCCAAAGTGGGACCAGCAAGCCCTAGGCTAAAGTTGGGGTTAGCCCACTTTGGAATGTCCCAGGATTGTGCCAGTGTGAATGCTTTCTTATCTTGGGGCTAAGAAGTTTCTAAGGATAGATCTGGGCTAAGAGTTAACTAGGCCCCTTTTCACACACACGTCCAGAGCTATACCGTTCATGCTGTACTTTTCTAGCCCTGGGTTAAATGTCTGTTGGAAACGTGACAAATGTTTACATCCTAGAATGTTGTGTGACTACTCTTTAACAGGTGCCTGTGTTTCACACCAGCACCTTTTACCCCAGTGTTTAGTCAATTTTCATGGGAAAACCTTGCAAACATGGGGCTACCTCTGCTACAGAGCAGGGCCAGGAAGTCCTTGGTTAAACTGGAGTTAGCCCACTTTAGAATGTGCCTGGATTGTGCCAGTGTGACAGCTTTCTTAACCTGGAGCTAACAGCTGGGGCTAAGAAGGTTCTAAAGGGCTTTTTACACTGCATATTCATAGCCCAGGGATATATATACCCAGGGATAACCCTGGCATACCTTAACATTTCACACAGTTAGTCTAGGGTTAAGCCCAGGGCTATATGATTTACTCTGTACCTCTATAAGCCCTGGGTTAAATGTCCATTAGTACAGCAACTAATGGTTAGTTTCTACTGTGTTCCTTGACTACTCTACAACAGCCTTTAGCCCTGTTCAACTCTGGCACCTTTTAGCCCCATGTTTATTTGATTTTTAGGGGATAACCCCACAAGCTTCGGGGCTAACCCTGTTCTGGAGCAGGGCCAACAAGCCTTAGGCTAAAGTTGGTGTAAGCCCACTCTGGAATGCGCCAGTGTGAAAGCTTTCTTGGCCTGGCGTGCCCTTAATCGAAGGCTAAGAAGGCTCTGACAGGCTTTTAACTCTTTCCCTGCCAGTGTTTTTTTAAAAACTTGCCAGCCAGCGCCAGCATTTTTGACAGAATTCAGTGATAATTCAGCACCCACAGAATATTCAGTTCTATGAATATGTGAACATGGAATATTCAAAAGAAAGAACAAATCTTCTAGTTTCAGACACAAAAAACATTTTGTTCAAGCTTCATTCATTCTGGTTGCATCAAAAAATCCACTTTTCTGTCAAAAAGTGAGAAAAGAGCATTTTTGTGAAAGAGACATTTTTAAGCAGACTATCTGAGGTCCAGGGTCTGGAGGCTGGGCTCTGTGCCTTAGTATCTGTGCCCGGATTGTGGTGCTCTCTGAACTGGCTGTGGCGTGACTCTCAGGGGCTGCGGTGTGAGCAGCCTTGCTGGGTCTCGGCTGCTGTGGATGTCCTCGGGCTGCAGCATGAGCAGTCTCGCTCTGCGCCTGGGTCACAGTGGTCTCTTCCCCTCGGAGCTGCCGCTGAGCACCAATGTTTTCATGCTAGATACACCATCTTCTTCTGCTGCTGCTCAATTCCAGTGGTTCTGTTCTTCTTCAAATGACAGTTTTTTTGTCAGATGATCTGTCACCGCATCCCCAACCGCTTGGCATTGAAAAAAGCAGTTGACGAGATATCTCGTCATTGGCAGGGAAAGAGTTAAGGCTGCACATTCTTTGTGCGGGGCTGTCTTTAAGAGTTAACCCTGGGAAACATAGCACACAGACTAATGTTACTCTTCTACTCTTCATGGCCTTTTGTCCCATTTCACACTGGCACTTTTTAGCACTGGGCTTAGTCAGTTTTCAGCCCTGCAGGCTCGGGGCTAACCCTCGACTAAAGTCAGAGTTTTGAATGTGCCACTGTGAAAACTTTCTTAGCCTGCAGCTGAAATCTCCCTTGGCATGGGGCGAAGACAGTTTTAAGAATGCTTTTAGCCCTAGGCCCTAGGCTACCTGCTGTGTGAAAAACCCCAATGTGGAACGCTGGCTGTGAGGCAGCCGGTGTAGACAGTTGATTAAAATTAAAGCGTAACTTTTCTGTCAGACACATGAGAGACAGATGACTGAAAAAAACATGGCTGAAACACCTTAACTAAAGCTTTAATCATCTCTATTGGGGTAGGGGTTTAGTAAATGGTCAATTACATGGGTAGAGCAAAGAAAAATATTTAAAGTCTGTGAATTTGGCTGTTCAGTTTTACACCTGGCCATGACATCATAGCAACATTGCAAATCTGTATCAGGCCATAGCCACACTCCAGACTCCCACTTGCCTAAGGTTTTAATTAGTTTATAATTGATTTACAGATGTTCATGCATAGCTACATCAAAATGGGCTGTTGAAACATTTTGCACGAGCAAGCTAACATCACTGTGGACAAAATGTTTCCATCTTCCTGTGCAAGTCGCGCATTCTTTTGTGGTTGTTTTTGTCATCCTCTTAAGGTTCTGGGCCAGCTTCCACAACCTGTTATTGTTTGCATGGAAATCATTTTCTGTACAGCTGTTTTTTCTTATGCCTGCCATATCATTCAGTTGGACATTGAGTGTACTGTATGTTGTTGTTTTTGTTTTTTTTTTACATTAACTTGCAAAGCCCCATGTTAGACTAATAAATGTGCTAGTCATTGTTTCATTTGAGCCAGAAGAGAACATTATGTGTACTGTATGTCCTCCTCGCTGTGACAATCTGGATGGGGTTGATAACAATGTTATTCACTGTACTGAATGTACTGCAAGAAAGGAATGGTTGATCAATTTATTTTTCAAAATAAAATCTCATCAATCACAGTTTGTTGGTCTTGTCCATGGCATTCAAAGTGTCTCATTTTTATGTGTGCTTGTATGATTTCTTTTCTTTTTTTTTTTGCTGATGTATCATGATCAGTTGATTAGTCATTGAAACTGTATGACCATGTACTGTCTGCATTTCATTGCAAGCTTTCATCGCATATAATGGATTTGTGTTTCTTCAGGCAGTGAGCCTTATCAAAGCCCATTAATGATTACTGAGTTGGCAGCTCAGGTTGCTGCAGTACACTAGTATGGCCACTAGATGGAGATGCTGCACTGCTGGCAAACAATTAACACAACAGTATCAGCACTAGTAACATGAAATGGCTTACAATACATTCTGAACCAGATCACCGGATCAAGGATACAAGGACACGAGGATACAAGAATACAGGGAGATTCATTTATAATTTACAACAAGCTTGTAAAATGAGTTGTAGTTCCCTCAGTCACCAGAAATAGAATCATTTACAAAGCAGGAACATCCTTCCTTCTACAACATCAAAATTCCGTCCCCTCCTCCAACTCATCATCAGTTCACTTGGTCCTGAACAGCTCCTTTAACAGAGCAGCTGGCATCAGTTTACAGGTAAGTCTCCACTTCACACCTGATTTGAGTCCCTCTGCTACTGTGATGGCTTATGTACGTTGATGTGTAGGCAAATATACTGACAAAAAAATCCTGTTTTCATATTTCGCATAAACACGATTGAAAATTGGATGATTGAGTCTGAAACTAATAAAAGAAAACAATAAATGCATTATTCAAGTATCAATACAACAATATGGCAACATAGTGGACTGAAGTGACACAACACCTTGTGAGTAACACACTCACTACTGAGGCTGTTAATTAAGCTATTCATTTATGCATTTTTAAAATAGTTTATAACAATGCTATTAACATTAGTTAATAAGTAATAACTATTAACCAACATTTAATGAACAGTTAACTGTGTCTAGTAATCTTTTGAGCAATGGTGTTAATGGTAACTAAGTAGTTTAGTTAGTAATAGTTTGTGAACATCAGTTAATACAGTTATAAGCATTAGTTAACAGTTAATAAACAGTTGACTAATGTGTGTAGTAATCTTTCACCAACTTAGGTTAGGTTAACTTAGATATTAATTTATGCATTATTTAATAGTTTATAATTATGCTAATAACATTATTTATTAAGTAATTACTATTAACCAGCATTTAATAAACAGTTAACGATGTGTTAGTAATCATAAACTAAGGTGTTAATTTATACATTATTTAATATCTTATAAACATGCTATTACTAGTAGTTAAAGCAGTAATTTGCATGAACTAACATTTAATAAACAGAATTAACTTATGTTGCATAATCATTAACTAATGGTGTCCAGGTTAACTAATGTATTAATTTATGCACAATTTAATACTTTATAAAGATGCTATTAACATTAGTTAATACATAATTTGTATTAATAGTTAATTACAGTAATAACAATAATAAGTAACTGTTAATAAATATCTGTTAACCTGTAGCAAGGGCTTACAAGTTAATTAAGGTACCAACTCGTTTTAGTATATAGAAATACTTTACTGTCCACCTTTTTCATGCAAAAGGCAGGAATGTGTCTTTGCTTACATGTACAGAAAAACTGCTATTAAAAAATAAGTACATTAAAAACATATATCACATCCAAATAGAACACATTAAAAATACATTTATACAGACACACAATAGACGCTGCATTAAAAAGAGCACCAGGTACTCAATGGTGCAGACTGAGTCTGGGTTAAGAGGAAGAATAAATAGATGTAAAGTGCTGTGAGCTGAGGTGGTTCATGAAGATGTTAAAGATGTGTAAATAAATACCTGCCTTACTACATTAACTAATATTAATTAATGTATCCTTATTGTAATGTTTTACACATAATAGAACTGTCAAAACAGAATATTAAAATCTTAAATTATAGTAGAGTTGTAAAGCTGAGTCACATGACATGGGTATCACAAATTATCCAGTTCAAGTTGGTGAAGAATGGACTGGATTTCTTTAGAACCAGACACAAAGTACTAGTTTAATTAAGTAAGTAGTTAAGATTTGAGACTTAAGTGTCAAGTTTTGCAACTTTGTTGCATCTTGCAGAGCAATAATTTCTCCACAAATAACATTCAGAAATCTCGTAGTCTAATAATTGTGTCATGGGTGGAACACTGAGATATTTTCTAGTGGTAGTAAAGACAACACATACAGTAGCTACTTGCTACATACATGGTGTTGTTTTCTTTTTCTATGTATTGTTTTTATACCTGCACTATCTTACAGTCATAAACATTCATAAAGACTCATGTTCATGACAGGTGACATATTATTGTTATGATACCACTTATGTCATTTTAATAATTTAGTTAACACATAAAGCTACATAGTCTCTCTTAGTTTGATAATTAGGCTGGCTATGCTATGTTTATGACAGGTTATGTTGTCTTGGTTAATGCAAAGTTGTCATAACAAAGACATCTCTAACAATGTCACCTTTGCATTAAAATGACACAATTGACTGAATGACACTTAATGGCAACATTCATAAAGACTCCCTATTGTTCATAACAGGAACCAAATTAAAAATAACTAATAATTTAATTAACACACAAAGCTACATAGTTTCTCTCAGTTTGATTATTAGTCAGGCTATGGCATGTTTATGACAGTTTAAGTTGTCTTGGTCAGGTGTCTAGGTCCACAGTTAACCGAACTAACTAGCTAACACCAGCCACAGATAACAGCAGACAGTGGTTAGCTTACTTTAGCAACAAGTATTGTCATTGTTATTAAATGTTATGAGGTCAGATTGACAAATGAGGACAGTGCCAAGGTGATTTAGCTAACAGAGTGACCTGATGAACATACAGCAGTTAGCAATCTACTGTTACCTGTAGCTGGCGTTAGCTTTGTCATAGCTCATAAGACTTTATTGGCAGGATTAATGTCAAGTTGTTATAACAAAGACATAACAAACAATGTCAACGATTCCTTCATGTTCATAACTGGTGACATGTCATTGTTATGATGCTGTTACATCAGTCTCATGCACAAGACAGTGATAATGATTAAGCCTTCGGTGAGTTTGTATAGTATTAAACCTGGTTCTGTATGCGTGTTTGTTTGGGTGCGTGTGTGGTTGTGGGGATGGTTGGACTTCCACAGGTCCCAGCACCACCTGTCAGGAGGACTCCTGTGCCAACATGGGCATCTGTATCCAGCAGTGGGAGAACTACACCTGCGACTGCTCCATGACCTCCTACACCGGCACACAGTGCAATGACCGTGAGTACTGATCTCATCGTTAAATATCTGATGTCACACATGTAGCTACCGCAGAGTGGACAAAATCATCTCTGTGTAAAGCACACTCTCTAAACACCTGTTTTGTGCCATCACTGAGTGCTTGGAATGATGATGAAAGTGACAGTAAAGATACGATCAAATGTTTCTACTGGAGACAGCATTTTATTTTAGAACTCCATCTCAGGAATATACAGAGTTTTACACAAAGTTTGAAATCTCACTCCTTTTGAGCTGTCCTACATACACACCCCACGCAGATGGTTGTCACAGCAAATATCTGTACTGGCAGCAGTTTGTGGCTAAAAATGACTGCTCACTCCAGAGGTTAAACTTGCATGAATCCAAAATGACAAAGTTACTTTG
>JAJHUR010135969.1:0-12645 GCA_027495735.1 Lutjanus campechanus | reverse complement strand
GGCAGAGAAGGACCTCCAGAGAAGCTGTGCGGCGTGACAGACGACAAAAACAGCACTCTGTGTCTTTGTAGAAGTCAATAAAATGACTCAGTTAAATGTGGTGATGCCATTTTCTCTCCTAGCAGCAATTATTGAGTTTAGAAGGAGGTCATTAAGCTTTTATTGTCCAAAAGATGCTACAGATTGTGACCACGTGATCATTACATAATCTTGTCAGCAAATTATTTTGGCCTATACTGATAAATGGGTTTGTCCATTTCGAGGTTGGGGCTCATTAAAAAGTGGAAATCATGGAGTTAATGTACATTTGATGCAGATAATGTTGTAGTCAAGTGTCAAGTGTTTAACTTTCAAGTGTTTAAACTGTGGTTAAAGATGGTCTCACTTTATTTTACAAGTTTTACTTTGTATTCAATTAGACAAAAAATGGAAATAATATGTAGTATATTATGCTGCCATTGCTGTGGTGGCGTCTCTCTACAGTTCGAGTGCAAATGAATGCAAGCCTTCATACGAAGTTTACAGTTTTATACTTTTACACTAACTTTTTATGTGACATTACCTTTGACTACAATGTGTAGGAAGTTGGGAAAAGTTGTGTGAAATTTAAACTTTTGACAACAATGGGATAATGGCAACAGAATACAAAATACACAAACCTTTACTTCATGAGGAGTGCTGCCGTCTGAGACTCGCTGAGTGTTCAGAGGACCACAAATCAAAAATATTAACAGAGAGGATCTTTGTTCCTGGGAATCATGAACACCTGATGAAGAATGTGAGTTCATATATATTTTTTAAGATATATTACACGGTACTTCATCACTTAAAATGTGGCGGAGGTGGTCTGTTTTTTTTTTCTCTTCTTCTCTTTCTCTTCTCTTTTTTCCATTTTCCAAATTTTATGAAAATTAATATCGCCTTTGTTGAAGAAAAAAAGATTCTTTCTGGTCCAAAATCTTTGGCTGGTTCAAGATGATTTTTATTCACTGTGCAGCGGAGGCGGCCTCACAACACGGTGTCATGATCCAGCAGGGTTGTTTGTCAGGTTATATACGGTTTCACAGGAAATCACAATAAGATCAGAATGCGTCATCGCAAGATGGCGGATCCCACAAAGCAATCACCAGATTCGTTTATACCCTCATTAGACACCGTACACCCAGTGGAACACTAATAAGACGTTTCAGGCTGTACCTTGTATCACATTAGATGAAACCTAGAAATAATATGTTCCTTATTAGACAGTATTAGACCCTTTATTAGACCCCTGTTAGAACCTTTGACACAAACAACCGAGCTGTATTTTAAAGTGAACTATGTCTAAAAGTCTAAAATGGTCTGATAAAGGGTCTAATACTGTCTAATGTGGAATTTTTTTTATTAAGGAATTTGGTTGTTTGAATACAAAGACAGTCTATTGTCTCTGAAAGCCGCCTATTTAATCCAGAGCGTGACACTAACTCTTTCCTAAGCGAAACATGCTTCTCACGTCTGATACTGTGATAGCTTTCGAGAGCTGAGAGTATAAACAAGAATTAATCGGTTTAATTCAGCCAACAACAGCCGCTTCAAATTAGAGAGCTGCTGTTGTTTCTCGTTTGTTCTGCACCAGAGGCACCCAGAGGTGTTAAAAACTAATCCGGCATCCTGCCTCCCATTGAACTAATCATGAAATTAGTGAGGCTTGATTGACAATTTAGCCTCACATTTAGTGTCACTCTACTCCAGTGTGAGGCTGGAGAGTCATTAGAAGACACCCTGCAGCTCCAATCCCGAGACAGATGACTCCATTAATAGAGAAAAGTGGAAGTAGTTCATTATGCAGACTCCTCACGAAACGTTAAATAATGGAAGTCGTAATGTTGTTGGTCGTGTGCATTCAGGTTCTCGTGAGGTACAGGTCTCGGAGGTTTTTGTTAGGATTTCAGTTCATATTTGTTTCATTTTTCATTCATAACCAAGTTGCTTGAGGATGGTGGGTGTGAATTATTAACTCTAGTCTGAGTCAGCGCTTTTACACAACCTCTGTCTCCTACGAGTGAAAATTCTCAAAGGTTTTCTGCTGCGTCTGTGTGCAGTGACGTCATAGCAGAGTCTGGGTTTGTGAACAGTTTTCATGTCTTCCCAGTTTAGTTTAAACTCCCTCAATTTGGAGGGATTGGATGGATTTCACCATCAACAATCCATAATATCATTAAAAGATTAAGATAAGGCCTGTGACCTTTGACCCCACAGCTGACACTGCTTCAAAAACTGCATTAAAATCTATCAGAACTGCATAAAGAATACTACGTGGACGTCGTGTCCTCCGGGCAAAAGAGGAAGAGGACCATCCAGATTGTTTTTTTTCTCAGAGACGTTCCTGCTGACAATGTCAAGACACATTCTGCAGGTGTTACAACAGTGTGGCTTCATAGTAAAAGAGTTCAGGTACCAGACTGACCTGCCTGCAGTCCAGACCTGTCTCACACTGAAAATATGTGGTGCATTATGAAGCACAAAATACGACAACAGAGCCCCCGGACTGTTGAGCGACTTAAGTCGTATATCAAACAAGAATGAGAAAGAATTTCACTTTCAAAACTTCAACAATCAGTGTTTAAAGAAAACATGATGCCTTAATGTTAATCAGTTTGAACATTAGATATATTGTCCTTGTACTGTATTCAAGTGAATGTAAGTTGAAAAGTTTTCGCAAATCTTTGTATTTTGTTCTTATTTACAATAACACAATGCCCCATTTTTTTTTGGAATTGCAGCTGTATGATGTGCATTAATGAGACAGAGAATGTGCAAAAATGTAGTTGTAACATTCATAGCTTTTGCAACTATAAACAAGGACCACACTTCCCAGAACTGTTGTTCAGTCCTTTATTGCAAGATACTCACAGAACTTTTCTGCAAACATTTCAGTCTTTCTTGCGTCAGTGCTTTCTATTTCTTGCCAGAGAAAAGTCCAAAACAAAAGGAGCAGAAAAGAGAGTCTAACGTGTGTGCTAGTATTTCATGAAGATCAATAAAATTCTTGCAATATAAATGAACCAAAACACATTCCTTCAGAGAAATAATGCAGCACATGAACCCATGTACTAGCAATTGTAGAGAAATGGAGCATTCACAGGATCTCTTTTGTGTGTCTGTGCAACATCACGAGCAGAGTTATAAAACATCCATGCCAATAATTTTTCAACAGTACACTCTGCAGTCCTGCAAGCTGCCACACACATGCCTTGACAAACTTCTCCTCTACAAGAGATTTATGCATAAAAATAAATAAAACTATAGCTTCACAACATAAAAAAATCATTCACTTTATGCTTGTTGTAATTACCTTAATGTCACACATACAAAAAACATAGAAGGTAAATAGAGTGAAAAAGCTCTCAAGGGAAAAGTCCAGAATGGAAACACAAAAAAAGAAGCTGGCAGAAATGCAACACATGCAGCTCTGAAATAAAACAAGCACAATACTGTCTAAGAAACTGCACAAATTCTACATTACAACATATCTGCTGTCAGAAAACAGCAGCTGTACTTTACAGAGTTTATGGGTATTTTCACACTTTGCTCATTTGGAGGAGCTGTTGTGAACCCTGGAGCGTTTCGCCCCCGCGTTCAGTTTGTTTGGGCTGCATTTGTACTCGGATGCAGCGCATAACAAGCGGGCTGAGATCACCTCGGGAGGGTGGTCTCGTCTCGGCTTGCCTCCACTCGAACTCTGAAGCAGTTTGTTTGCTGTCAGAACACAGTGGACCCAAGTTTAGCTGATGCGCCGTCTGAAGAACAATAATTGTTGTGTGAGTGTGTGTTGGTATGCATCCATCAGAGCCCATCTCTGAACTCTTAGAGCAGATTTTCTTCCAATTAGTAGAGCTGGATATCGGTACCCTTTAAGGTGTGGATCAAAATAACCCCGTACCAAGTAGTATCAAAACTCCTTCAGTCAAATGATACCTGCATTTGATCCTTTTGGTGATCAGATCTAGAAAAAAATGACAGTTTGTTGTATGGTTTTGTTCCGAGCCAATCGCTGCAAGCGTTCATTTTAA
Organism: Lutjanus campechanus; assembly: GCA_027495735.1. Taxonomy (NCBI): domain Eukaryota; kingdom Metazoa; phylum Chordata; class Actinopteri; order Lutjaniformes; family Lutjanidae; genus Lutjanus; species Lutjanus campechanus. The sequence goes on along the minus strand of JAJHUR010135969.1, from coordinate 8,593 downwards.
TGTGACATGTGATTGGTCCACTACTGCAGCTGCAGCTAACAGCTACACACAGTCTGTGTTGATCAAGCACAGAATATTTGACAGCATCCTGAGATACCACCAAGAAGTTCAGAAGTATGGAAGTAGAAAAAAAAAAGTATCAATATCGATATTGATATTACTGTATTAGTGGATGTAAATGTTAGAAATTATGCACTGGTACAGGAATCATGGGTAAAAAATCATTCTGGAGCTCAAACTCAGTTAAAACAAAAAATAAAAATACTGGGGGGCTGTTATGATGGTAGACGTCACAGGAAGCTACCATGATTTATCAAATTTGCAGAAAAGTTGTGTTGATTGGACAAAATTGCAAGTTTTGCGCAGACTTGTGTTTGCAACATTGCAACTTCCTGCAGAGAGACTGAACTACCTAACTACTGTACGTTACAACTAATTCATTCTGTGTCTCCTTCTCTGTCAGGATTTGGGAACATCTCTCCTCACACTGAAGGTGGGCGGATCTTCTGTATCATTTACGCTCTGCTGGGGATCCCTTTGTTTGGATTCTTGCTGGCTGGCGTCGGCGACCAGTTGGGGACCATCTTCGGGAAGGGCATCGCCAGAGTAGAGAAGATGATTGTGGTGAGCACGAGCTTGTTATTGTCTCTGAATCACCAGCATGTCCCTGCATGTTTACTTGTGTGCAATGAGCTATTTTATTGTAGAGAGTCACATTTAACGACCTAATTATCCAGGTAATACAAAGGTGGCTGTAAAACTATACTGCCTGAGCTGTTCCTATAGAGAACTGCTCTATGTGAGGTTAAAGCTGCAGCATAAACATCATGCAAGAATTATTTTTTGCTCAGTTCTGTGTGGAAGAACTGGATGGGTTTTGGGTTGCCATGTCAACAGGCACTTTGTTTAAATATTGAAAGCCCGGATCACTAAATATGACAGTTGTTTATTCAACAAAGCGAGAAGTTGTGGTGTTTTTTTGTTGCCTTTTGTGCTGAACTCAGTGGACTGTTGCCATCTTATTTCTTTGTTTGAGGCAGCGGAATAAACCAGCAGCACACACAGATCGATCCATCACTCTGAAATAACAATGGGAGGCTTATTTACCACACCACAAGTTACACATTTACCTCCGTCCATGTACAGTACGTACACGTGCACGGAAACGCACATCCCAGCTCGACCAGTTACAATGCACCATTAGTCATGTTGGACACGGAGAATATAAATGGAATCGACTGGACCGTCTGGCTGATGGAGAGTCATTAAGTTTCTCCTGGAAACTAGAAAACCAAAGCAATCAAACAGCTGCTCGGTGCACAAGAAGGACGACATCTGACAGAGACTGAGAGTTTCCACACCTAAAACAGATTAAATGCAGCAGGTTTTATTTAATCTGACCATTAAATATCTGTTGTTGGGTTTTTACGTGTCACTTCATCAGAACCACACGTGGTTTTTATGAACTACATCGTTTATCAAATTGACTGTGCGGCTATTTGATGACTGGAGGGATACTAATGAGTTGTAAAGCTACTATGAAGAGTTTTTAAACTGGTTATGAAACAGTGTCAATTTAATACTGATGCCCTTATATGACCTACATAAACAAATGAGACCATCCATAAGGAGATCGGGTATTTCTGTGCAGTTCTCAGTGCCCGCCACCATGTCGGATTCCTCTTGAAATCAGATGAAACAAGCCCGTGTTTACATTTTACCTGGCAAAGTTAGTGTGAGAAGTATGTTAGCCAGTTAAAAGGAAGGAGGAGATTGTTTTTAGGATACTTTTTATTTTTTACATTATATTTTGTGGCTATCAAAGTGGAAACACTACCACTTTTTTCCACAGGGGCCTCCAAAATCAACACAACACAAAAAGTAGCTTAAAGCGATATTCCACCCCTAGATGATAGTCCACTCAATATGTACTCACCCCTATGTCGATGTGAGGATGGGTGAAGATCTTCAGTTCACAAAACAATCCTGGAGTTTCAGCAGAAAACAGGGTTGCAGCCTCATCCAGTACAATGGCGGTGAATGGTGACCACAAAAACAAACATAAAATGTCTCCATCCTGCTCGTGTGGTGTAATCCAAGCGTCCGCGAGCTGCGACATTAAAATTTAACCACAAAAGACGCCATTTACACCATGTTTTTAGCCAAAAAGGCGACTGTAGCCTCCCAGGTAGCATGTAAACATGGCGTCGGTGTATCGCGAAACTTCGTATATCTCGTGATATTTTCACACGTGCATCCATTAAGAGATATACGAAGTCTTGCCATGCAACACAACCTTCTTTTAAAATTTAGGTAAAATACAACAAAACATTTAAAACTTTCACATAGCATTCACACAGATAATTATCTGATACAGATTTTAAAAAACCCACACATTTACAAAAATGTTTAACATATAATAGCTGTGTATACGTAATGTGTACATAACCATAATTTAATACTTAGGGTAGACTACGGTTAAAAGCTGTATAAAATGTGACTTTTCTTCTTTAAGATGTCTAAAAATTACTTGACCTATGCTGTATGTTTTGCTGAATTGTGTACTTACATGATCCCAAATGTAATTTAAACATAATGTCATTTAACTGAATTTATATTGTAATTTTATTTAAGGTAACGGTGGATTTAATTTGCTCGCCTGTCGCCAAGAGGCAGAAATTACGTACTGTGCCTTTAATAAAAATTGGTGACTAAAGATAAAATATAACATCCTTAAGTACAACTAAGGGAAAGATGCATGTTTATTTTATAGGTATATTGGAAATGCACAGGAAAAAAAAATCACAGACAGGATGTGGGATCCGCGTGACATAAATGCATCATAACGGCTTTTGTGCTGAAGTGAGCAACAGTTACAGTAACGTGAGAATCAGCAGAACATCTTATTAGTGTTCTGTATGGTGAAGAAAACAGCACAGATGCTCACACTCACACATCATCTTTCTTTACATGAGCACGAGGAGTTAATTAGGTGGTGAGTAGCTGTTAATATGTTCCCCGTCAGTCTGGGTGTCAGAGGTGCTGTGTACAGTAGGTTGGCTGAGATGAACCAGCTAATTTAAATGACTCAACAGGAGGCGGGGACTGGAGAGAGAAATCCTTTTTCCATCCATGTTGGAGCCTCAGTGGTTAGAAGGAGCAGGTCAGACTGATGGTGGGTGGTGTGCTTGGTACTGACAAGTAACACCATCTCGACAGCATGCAGGTGCTTTAACAGTAATGCAGGGTTTCTGTCGACAGCAGCTCAAAGGGAAAGTGCTAAATTGTCTTTACATGGACAATAGATAAAATGGAAAATGTCTGTGCTGCACTCTCCTGACTCTCCAAGCGGTAGCTGTATTTTTAAACCCATTGGGAGTTTTGAGTTTCGACCCTTTCAGGTCGCTGTGGAGTGTTGAAGCCAGAGCAGCAGACTGAGAGAACAATTTGCTGTTTCCACAGAACAGGAGATCTGCCTGAAACTGTGGAAACACGTGTTTTTAGCATGTGAAATAAAATATGAAGATATTATAGCAATTGCAATGCTAATTTCTGTTTATAATTCCCATAACGTGTTAGCATCGAGCGAACAGACTGAGTGCAAGTTATAAAAACTGGTTCAGGAGTGATTTAAAAAAGACAATCATGGTATTTAAGAGAGTGTTTAATATAAACCCTGGTCTAGATGCACCTTTTAGATTTGATATATGCCTCATTTTAGCAGCAGCAAAGGCAAAAAATCCCAAAATCATTTACTGTTCTGCCAGAGCTCATTTTTATAGGATGTTTTGTTTCATGTTTGCAATTTGGGCAGCATCATGATGCTAATCTGTTAGCATATCAATGAAAATTCCCATAATGTGTTAGCATCGAGCTAACGGATTAACTTTGAGTTATAAAAATCTATTTAGCAATTTAAAAAAATGATTCAGGAATCTTGAAAATAAGAATCACAATACACAGATACACCTGTAAACCAGAGATATGCTTTTTATAGGGGTGATATAGAGGTGATTTTTATAGGATGTTCTTTGGTATCTGCAGGCAGTAATGTTCGCAATGTGCACACATAGTCCTGGATGAAGGGCTGAAAAACGCAATGCTAATAAAAGTCCAGTAATTTCAGTGTAAAACTCTCCATAGTCATTATAAAAGCCCCAACAATCATCATCGTTACGTCAAGCATGCAGAATAAAAACGTATCTGTTTGTGAAGATATTATTACTGCGATTGCGATGCTAATTTCTGTTAGCGTCTTAATGGGAATTCCAGTTAATGTGTTAGCATTGAACTAATGGATGAAGCACAAGTTGTAAAAAAAAAATTGATTCAGGAATGATTTCGTGATACTTTAGAGAATAAAACCCTGATCCAGACACACCTTTACACCTGAGATATGTTTCACCTGGGCGGCAGCAATCATCATTTAACGTTTTTTTTTTTTCCAGGAAAAGTTTTTTATGGGATGTTCTGTAGCGTCTGCAAGCAGTCACGTTTGCACACACATTGATGGATTTAAAGCTGAATAACATAATGCCAATAAAAGTCCACTAAAACAGTCTCTGATTTCAGCATAAGAGCCTCCATATTCAGCATAAAAGCCCTAACAATAGCTCCTTTGTTTTTTCCAAGAGTCCAAATACTCTGCAGCAACAGGTTAATTATGACTTTGATTCATCGCTGGCTCGGTGGCTTCCCTCCCAGAGGAGGAGGAGGAGGAGAGAGGTTGTCAGCTGGCTCGAACAAAGGAAACTAATGGACTGTAGCAGCTGCTGAAGTAGCTGCTGTGCTGTGAAGATGCAGAAAAACCCGCCTCAGCTTCACTAGCCCATGATTTACAGCAGTTCACCGAAGGTCTCTTTAAACTGTACATTATGGCGTTATACTTTGCTCAGCACAGCGAGGACATAAGACATCACAGACTCCGGTGACTCTGATGTCTGCGTGGCTCTTTATGGCTCCCCTGTGAGGCGCTGCGCTCTGGGCTTTACATAACTGGAGGGGGGAAAAGGGCACGATTCACCGGGAACCAGCTGAAAGCAGTCACTTCGAGTGGAAAAGGCAGCAGGGAAAACAGCAGAACGCAGAACATATTCTAATGTACTGCGACTGTGATGTAAAGAGAGGAACCGCAGCACTCACGGAAAATTAAAACCCTCAAATCTACAGCTGATAACACCTGATACCTGCTACTGAGACCACATGAGAAATATTTAAAAAGTCATTCATTTTACATGTGAGGCAAGTCACACTCTTAGTAATAAGGGTTCCACAAGGGTTCTTCCTGAAGGGCTGAGGGTCTCACTCAGAACCATTTGACTCTGAAGAACCTTTTTTTTTGTTGAGGGTTCATTGTAACCCTAGAAGTTCCATTAAGAACCCTTTTCATCCAAAGAACCCCTTTTGGAAGAAAGAGTTCTTCAAAGAAATTCTAGAAGAACTCTTTCATCAAGGGTTCTTTGTATGATAATATAATAATATGTAATAATACAGTAAGGTTCTCGGTGGAACCCCCTATTTGGGTTTTAGATAAAACCCTGGGAATGTAAAAAGGTTCTTGGTAGAACTGTCTAGTTGGGTTCTAGATAAAATCTTTGTAACACAAAAAAGTTCTTGGTGGAACCCCCTGGGTTGGTTCTCGATAAAGCCCTTCGAATGTAAAAAACTCCCTGGGTGGGTTCCAGATAAAACCATTGGAATATAAAAGGGTTCTTGGTGGAACTCGCAGGGTGGGTTTTTGATAAAGTCCTTAGAATATATATATATGTTCTTGAGAGAACTCCCTGTGTGGGTTAAAGGTAAAACCCTTGGAATATAAAAAAAGTTCTTGGTGGAACCCCCTGGATGGGTTCTAAATAAAACCTTTGGAACATATAAGAGTCCTTGGTGGAACCCCCTGTGTCAGTACTAGATAAAAACTCTTGAAATATAAAATTTTGTTGAGAGAACTCTAGGGGGGATCTAGATAAAACCCTTGGAATATAAATATGTTCTAGAATGAGTTCTAGATAAAAAACAAAACAAAACCATGGAATATAAAAGGGTTCTTGGTAGAACCCCCTGGGTTAGTTCTTGATAAAGCCCTTGGAATGTAAAAAAAAATCTTGAGAGAACCCTTGGGTGAGTCTGAGATAAAACCTCTGGAATATAAAAACATTCTCATTAGAACCCCTGGGGCGGGTTCCAGATAAAACCTTTGGAATATAAAAAGGTCTTTGGTAGAACCCCTTGGGTGAGTTCTTGATAAAAACAAATGGACTGAAAAATGTTCTATTACAACATACAAGGGTTCACTGTAGAACCTCTCATAGGGCGTTCTGGGTAAAAAACTTTATCAGATGGTTCTAAGTATAACCCTTAATGTTGGGTTCTAGATTGAACTCTCTGAAAGGTGGAACCTTAAGAAGAAGTTCTACCAGGAACCAAATGGGGTTCTCCGCTGATGACAAGCTGAAGAACCCTTTGTGGTTCTACCGAGCACCTTCATTTCTCAGAGTGCTCTTGCCGCCCCTCCACAGCTCGGCGGACGCGTCGTCTGACAGATGAGGTGATGTCACACGAGTTTGGCGGCCTGACGTCGGAGATGTCAGAGAACAGTCGGCGTTTTCTTAGAAGGAGGTCGGAGGAAGTGACTCATCACGATGTGAAGCGAGCAAACGAAATAAAAGCCTGGGGGAAATCAGGGAGTGGGGAAATAGGCAAAATGTTCTCAAGCGTTAATTTCCTTCACAACCACTTGAGGAAAGGTCTTGTTCTGCGAGAAATCTCTTAAAACCTGTAGACTAAACTGAATAAATGTTCTTCTTGGACAATTAATAAACTATATCACACCACTAATCACCACTGTTTTCATTCATAACCTCTGAGCTTTTACAATTCCCCCGCCCTTAGTGTTTAATTTCTTTCTTTCTCCTGTCATTCCCACTGGTGTCATTAAAGTCCATGTGAAACAGAGGGCACAGTTGCTGTTTGGCACCTCGGGCTCATCTGTTAAATGATTGACTGTTCGTGTGTCACTTGTATCAAACGCTATGACAGGCTGTTTACGAGCGGGGGCGTAGTCGTTTCATGCTTTTATGGAGGTTTGCATTTAATGCATTTAAATGAAACTATCCAACATTTTATCAAACTACTTTCTTATTGCTATTGATGACGTGTCTATCGCCGCTAGCTATCACTAACATCTTATCGCCCAGGCCTGCTCCAGCTAACCTTAAGCACTGTGCAGCTAACGTTAGCTAGCTGCTGAAGCTGTCCACTGTAAAATGTGAATAAATTCTAACCAGGTACGGAAGAGAAACGGAACAAGGCTGGAGGTGGCGAACACCTGAAGACCCAGTGACATACCACAACATCGCTAGCTAGCTAACTAATTGAGTGATGGCTGCAGGGTTGCCAGGTCTGTGTGACAAAACCAGCCCAGTGGCCAATTAAACTGTGCCGGCATGCAGCAAGCATAGGCGCATCGTATTTGTGTCTGTTTATGTGGCCGTGTGATGTGTACCAGGTCCATGTTTCTACAGTCAGTTAGTGTGGTAGGATTTAGGTATGAATAACTTATTTCGTTTAAAATATGGATGCATGTTTAAAGATATTATTAATGTAGTTTGTGTGCAAAATGGGTGGACCCAAATCATCCCGTGCAACACTTCAATAGTAGCCTAATTCCGCGGGAAAAACGTGGACCTTGTAACCGTGGACAGGTTGATGTTGTCGTGATATTATTGGTTGAAATTGGTTGGTCATAGCTTAGAAGGTGACATAGGAGGAGCAGGTGAATCCTGTTCCATCCCACCCCCACAAAAATATTCCTGTCCCGTCCCAATCGCATGACAGAAAAAAAGAAATCCTCTCCTGTCCTAATCCTTGAAGAATGATTCCCGTCCCATCCTATTCTTGTCAATCCACAGTCCACACATGTCAGACACCGGCCAGCGGAAAGAGAGAATTGAAAAAATAAGAACCACTAGAATTATGTTCAAATAACAAGAAGGAAAATAAGAGTTTATTCTTACTAGAAATGCCCGTCACAGTCCCATGATGAATAAAACTCCCATCCCACAGGGATCCCTGTGGGATTTTGATATAAAAAAATAAGAATAAATTTATTTTTGGACGGGGACAATGTACACTGGGGATGCAAAGGCATTTTTCATTTCATCTTGACTTTAAAAAGTTTATTTTCTCGATGTGGAAATCATCGATTCTTTGTCTCAAAATTCTTTTGTCTCCCCACAGAAGTGGAAAGTCAGCCAGACGAAGATCCGCGTCTTCTCCACGCTGCTCTTCATCCTGTTCGGGTGCCTCATCTTCGTGGCGCTGCCGGCCGTCATCTTCAAGCACATCGAGGGCTGGAGCACGCTGGAGTCCATCTACTTCGTCGTCATCACCCTCACCACGATCGGCTTTGGAGACTTTGTCGCCGGTGAAAAAGGTCGTTTGATTTTCTCTCTGACTTAACAGTCCGTCCTTCATTTTCACGCCCAGTTCAGAATCGGTGTATTTATGGTTGAGTTATTCCTCAGCCAGTCTGACTCGACAGATGTGCACTGCAGCGATAAACCCCCCCGATCTGTGCTTCACATGATACATG
>JAJHUR010135968.1:0-12319 GCA_027495735.1 Lutjanus campechanus | reverse complement strand
TACCTGAACTCCCAAGCCAGTCAGTCAGAACTGAAGAAGCCTCTTGGATGAGAGGCGAAACGTCTTCAAGAACTCTATGAAGTCCAGTTGCCTACAACAAACCTTGCTACGAACTAAATGGTTATTCATGAGTTATCTGAGCTTTTTCCCACAGCCTACTTGGATCAATGTTCCCGATGCCCCGTGTCCTCTTTGCAATGGCCAGAGATGGACTACTCTTCAGACCTCTCAGTAAAATGAGTGACAGACAAAGTCCCGTCATAGCCACCCTGGTTTCAGGGGCTGTCGCAGGTAAAACTCGTAATAATGTGAAATCTTTTCACTGTCTTTTGTGGAAGTTTTTTCCTGTTTTGATTTTGTTATACTCCTGTTTTGACCTTGTTCTTTATCCTCATACTCACTGCTAAAATGGCTCAGGTGCAGTAGTGTCTAAATGTAATTATTATGTGCACATTTGGATTCAAATAGGAGCTAGTACAAGCAGAGCCTCTCAGATGAGCAACAATGACCATTCGCCACCAGTGCTGTATTTTAATGTGCTAATGGCTGTTTTTCCCCCTCCTCTGCCCCTCACCCCAACATCTGACTGAAGTTTCACCCTTAATGGTTCGTGTGTCTCCTTTTGAGCTGTATACTACACAGCTGAGTGATAAACCCTTTCATGTCAAATAACGTGTGATGTCATGAGTCCAAGCACACAAACCATCTCAAACTGTAAAGACATTTTGATCAGAGTCTTGAGTTGTTTGCCCTTTTCAAAACAACTTATGTTCTCACAAGCTTACAGCCACGTGACGCTTTCTGATAAGAAAACTAATTAGTTCAGACACAAAAGATAATTTAAAAAATGTCTGGGGAAATGATTCAGGTTATTAGGTAAATTCTTTTTCTCATGTCTTTTCAGCTATCATGGCATTATTGTTTGACCTGAAGGCACTGGTTGACATGATGTCTATTGGAACCCTCTTTGCCTACACACTCGTTGCAATATGTATCCTCATATTAAGGTATGATTTATCATTGCTTACACTTACAATAATGTATGGCATTATTCTAATAATCTTATAATCTTAATCATGTTTATTCGTGGTGTTTAACCTGCCAGGACTGTGTGGGACCTAAATTGAAATATTAATAGTACATAAACTGTATTACAGGCAGGAATTCAATTGAATTAATGCGAACCAGAAAAAATAAAGAAACAAGAATGAAACCCACCTGTTTAATTCACAAATATATCAATACATAAAAATAAATGTTATGTTATCTCAATGACTGAGTGCATTCATTTTTTATTTTTTAACTTTTACAGATATCAAGCAGACGTCAGCGAGGATTCAAGTTTCAGTAAACCAGAACCCTTTACAGTTACTGGAGTATTATTTCCCCCTTCACAAGCCACCACACGGACGTCAAAAAATGTTTCTGTTTTAACTGTTTTTATTAGTAAGTGATCTCCTCAATACCCTGATTAAATGTTATTCTGCCTATAGCTGATTTCCATTGTTAGTAATAATCGGTCTTACATTTTTCTCCTCAGTATTTTTAGCTGTCATCCTAAGCCTCTTCATATCTGGGGCTGTGGATTCCCTGCAGGCCCTGGAGTGGTGGAGTTTACTTTGTGTCTCTGTGATCGCACTGTTGCTGGTCCTCATTATGTTGATCATCTGGAGACAACCACAGAGTACAACCAAAGCTGCTTTCATGGTATGCCAAGTATCATTACTTAAAAAAGCCTTGAACACTAAGAGTAGGAAATCACTTGTGACAGAAAAAAATAGCCAACCAGTTAAAATTTTATATATTTCTTACAGCTGTAAAGTGTATTTCTTTGCTTTAATATTGCTTGTCATGATGTTTCGGCTCGTTTATGTGTACAGGTTCCTTTTGTGCCATTGCTTCCCATTTTCAGCACATTTGTCAACGTTTATTTAATGGTTCAACTTGGATCAGACACATGGATCCGCTATGCAGTGTGGATGGCAGTGGGTACGTGAACAATATCACCATAAAATACATATTTTCATTTAAACAAAATGTGAAAAAACATCCAATAAACAAATGTGATGTAACTTCTCTTTAAACAGGTTTAATCATCTACTTTGGTTATGGTGTTCAGCACAGCGTGCAAAAACAAAGGCTTCAAAATTCACACAACCAAGTCAGCATTCACAGCATCACCACTGCTGTGGAGCAAAACTTTGAACCTGGACAAGATTTTACTGAGTAAATGATGTAACATGATTGATTCACTATTATGAATCATCAAGCCAAGTAAACTTTTTTAAGACTCCAAACAAATTGGCTTGTGTGTGTAAATCTCCAAATAGTGTTTCCTATAGAAAGTTAAAAAAAAAAAAAAAAATCTGAAACAACCTCTGACCTCTATTTTGTACTTGTTTTATGTGAAAATGAATTAATGATTTTTTGTGTGTGTTTCATTATCTAGATCTTGTAATAATAATTAAAAAAATGTAGTGAACCACATGTGTGTACATAATTCACACCATCATCCCTGCATGAGACTTCATGTAATATTGTTTTGATTTTACTGTTTCCGTCTTACAGATGTTTCACTGGCTGTGTGTAGGATTTACACAAAAAGTGGAGCAATATTCAGTGGTTAAGTGCTACTATTTAAGTGCACCTGTTCTTGTCAGTACTTTGTCTCAGTGCACAAAGACAGTATTTAAACTGCATCTTGAAAAAGATCATTGTAAATAAATAGAGTTCCTTTCCTCAGGTGATATTACTCATAATTACTTCAGGTTATGAAACAGCTTCATATTCATTATTGATGCCTCTATATGACCTACATAAGTTAACTCGACCATCAACAAAAAGGTTAGCTATTTCTGTGTAGTTATTCTTAATGCCTGCCACCAGGTCAGAGTCTCCTCCGTCTGTGTTTACATTTTTCAATGCAGTTACAGTGAATAGCATGTTAGCCAATGTCTTGTTTTACTCACAACCCAAAGAATTTTGACATTTTTTTCTTAGAAAATTACTTAAACTGAAAATTACTTAAACTGATTAATCAATTATTGTTAAGAGGTGTAGAGTCACTAGAAATATCAAGAGGTGGACCCAAAAATGCAGACTTGAAATGGAGGGCAGAGTTATAAGGATATTTAATCAAAAACAGAAAATAACAAAAAGGCAGGCTTACGTGAACAAAAGGAATCCCAAAGACAAAACTAGAATGGCAAAACCAAAAAGTTCAACAAGGCTATAAATCCAAAAAAGCCAAAAACAGGAAAATAAATTCAACAAACACTGGAAAACACACAGGGAATGCAGAAGTACTCACACCAAATCAAACACGACGAACTGACAAACACAAAGAGACACACAGGGACTAAATACACAGGGAGAGGGAGGATGATGAGACACAGGTGAGGGCAATCAGGTCAGGTGAAAACAATCAGTGATAAAAAAAAAAGAGCGAAAACAGACAAAGACAGGAAGTAAAGATGACAGACACAAGAGAAGCTCAAAACTACAAAAAAAAAACAGGAAGTGAAGACAAGACGCACGGAGGACCAACACTACAGAATAAAACAGGAAGTGACTAAGAAAACACAAACCAAGACAGTGAAAGACAGAACAACAAAGACACACAAGGGGATAATGCTACAAAATAACCAACAAAACTCCAAACCATAACAATTATCAAAATAGATGGCAATTAATTTAAAAATTGATTAATTATAAATTAAGCTTTGCTGCTCTAATAATTTGATAGATTTTGTGGTTATGGCAGTGAAAACACTACCACTTTTGTCCACAGGAGCCTCCAAAATCAACAAAATAAGAAAGCTCCTTGTTGTAGCTTCATGCTGTTTCATATTTTCATATTTCATGTATTATATTGCTAGTGGCATGGGTTGCTTTTGTTATGTCCTGAACTGTTTGCCTACTGCAATAAGTCCAGGTTTAATCTAATCCTGTCTTATTAAACAGTTTTTGATTTATTTGTATCACTCTCTATTACCATGTAAAATGTAACATTCCTGTGATATGAGCATAAAATAAACGCAACGTTTTGAGTTTTGGATAAGCAAGTCTCCATTGTCTGTCTCCCTTTCCACTTTCCATACAAAATAATAACTGTCTGCCCCAGTCTCATTGACCAAATTACGATCACTTCCCATCTTTTCCTTTTTTTTCTGCCTACTTTTTTAATATGGCTTATGTATTTGAATTCATTATGAAAACACTGTTCACCCACGCCCAAATGTTTTGATGAAATTTCACATTTATTTTTAACGCTAGATAGGAACTCATGAAAGGCATCTCTGTTTATGGAGGCACAGTTTAAATAGCGCACCCTGTGACCCCATGCTAACCAATCAGAGGACACATACGTCAGTAGCTTTAGCCAATCAGTGACTCGCTCTACAAGGGAAGCGCATTGTTCAAAAACGAAACGCACGGGTCGGGTAAAACAATTCAGCGGAGGCTCAGAGTGGAACAACAGGTACAATTTGTCAGTTTCAGGTAGCTCGATTTGATACATTTTTAATTCAGTAATTCCAGTTTTTGATTAAAACTGGAAATACTAACGTTACATGAGTTTTGGCGAGTTACTCAATAAGTAGAAAGAACGTTCAGCTCATCGCAGTTTCGACATTCGAGGTAAGTTAACGTTACGTTAAATTAACCGTCGCTTTAAGGTGTCTCGTTCGATGCTAAATAATAATAAACCTGTTACTCACTATACAGCTGGAATTATGAATGTTGAAAGAAATGATATAAAGATTTTTTTTTATCCAGCTGGAAAATAACAACAACATCCATGTTTTTGTGTTATTTTGGTGAGTGTAAGCACAACATTTTCTCGTTTTTCAGTCAGGGACACTCTCGTGCAAGTTTGAACATTAGCTTACGTTAACGTTGCGCACGTACGCACCTCATGCCTTTAAAAAATAACAGTTATATCGAAAATGAAATATCTTACTCTGCCATGATAGTGTAGTAATTATTACTATTACTATTTAAGTTAGCATATGTTTTATTTAGCTGAATGCAAACAATATCATTGTTAACGTTTAAGGACATCAATGCAATTAATGTCCTTAAATGTGATTAACTTGAGACTTAATTTTTAAAAAAGCTAACGTTATAACTCCAATCAGCATTCAGCTGACCTAACCTTTCAAACCAAACAGACAGATACCAGCTATGTTTTCAATGTGAAAAGCTGTTTTTTTTAACACGCTATAAATTTTGTCGGAAAAAACTTATTTACATCATATACCAGCTACAATATATGTGATTGTGCGTACAGTGAAAAGAAATTAGTGTAGTTCCTCTTTAACTACTAAGTTAGTTGGGCTCTGTTCTCAGAATGGTTACCCTTTTCATCTCGCTGACATTTGCAGGTCTGGTTAAACACCACAGAAGTGCAGTCACTAACATTTTTTATTGAATTCAATGATGTCATAATTCTGCACCAGTACTTAACTTGTCAGGACAGGTGATAGCCTGTGAAATTAGTTTCCTGTTTGACTACTCTTGGAGTTACACTTTGGCTTTGAAGGGCAAGGTAGGCTTCATCCAGTTTCTATGTGTTTTGCCACCTTGTCTCATGACACACCCTGATTGTTGTGATGTACTAACTGAGAGTATGTGAGTTCTGATGGTCTAATTGTAGATCATCATTGGGGCGAAAAACAAATCCACATTTGTATGTGAGAGTTGTTGAGATAACCCTTATTGAGTACTAAAATAAATGTATTAATTTATTTAATAACTTCTGATCTTGAGCCTATACACAAAGGAACATTACAAGGTGCCAATAACATGTATATCCTGGCTTATAGCCAGGTTTGACTTGTGTTGCAATTACTTCATACTCATGAAGATTTGTCTTCTAGTAACAGGTAACATGGCGATGTCTGTGTGCTCCCCATGCCCCTACGATGAGGATGAAGAAATAGCTGTGTTTGAGTCTACAGCAGCAGAGCATGGAGGCCCCAACAGACCACGTCTACCTGAGATCTCTGTCATTTCCCCTGGCCTGGACACCCAGCCATCCATTATTCAACCGGTGAGTGTCACAGGAGTGCGTTGCTTTTGTGTTGTACCCTGTGGAGTTTGACAGTGAACAAATGAGGTTTTGTTTACATTCAACATTTCTAACCCAAACATTTGTATCCTAAAGATGTAATGCATTGGCAAAGCCTTTTATAAATGTTTTGAAATCCATATTGTTTACATTGACTTGTTTTTTCCTCCACTTTATTAGCTTGTTTAATGGTTCAGCATTTTAATTCTTCTGTGAGCATCAAAACATTAAAGATGTTTTTAATTTATATTTTTCAGAAACTATCAATGAAACCCGCAGTGGTGAGACAAGGAAGTGGTGATGAAGGTAATACGGAGAGGGTGAAGGTTTTTCTGCGCATCCGACCACTTACTGAGACTGAGAGAGGCAGAGGAGAAGAACAGGTAAGACTATAATGTTACAACCATCGACCTTTCCTGTGGGAGTTTTTTTTTTTCTGTGGGTAAACGTGCATTTATTGCTTTTAGTATTTCTGTACTGTGCTTAAGGTTCACTCTTCTTTTAGGGTTGTGTGGTTGTCCAAGATGAAGAGACTCTGCTGCTCAACGCTCCAAAAGAATCTCTGAACATGAGGACCGCAGAGAGGGGCATCACCCAGAGCATACACAAGTTCAGTTTCTCAAAGGTAGTCACACCAGTGCATAGTGTTGCATAAGTGTTTACCTGCTGCACATATAAACACATACATATGATTGATTGTCAACCTGAAACCATAAAACAAAAAGCTAGTGGTGTTGGTTGCAGGGTGACCTGGGCAAGTAATATCTCTATTAAGTTGTTTATTACATGGGTTAAAATAAGGGCCCATGTCCATGTTGCAGTTTTTCTGGCAGAAAACTGCTGGGAGGGCATTGGGGAGTGGGTGGATGAAGTGTATGTGCTGTGAGAGATAAAATGCTCTGCATGGGTTTTGGCGTTTTGCTGGGCATTAGCTATGAAGCTAACATAATGCTACATTAAAAGGGTCAACCACACAGCTAACACGTTTACAATGTGTAAAGTGGTCAAAGCTCAACACTCTTGCAACATTCAGTGTTCAATCAATCTGCTCCCACAAATGGGCTTTTCTCTCGCTGTTATGATAGTTTCTGTCTGACACATACAGAATAAAATTCTCCATTTTCTTGGTTGCCAGAGTGACGACCCCCATCTAATATATAATTGGTCGCCTGAAAAAAGTGAGGCTTTCTGGAGAGGTCAGAGACTTTTAAAAAATGAAGCAGCTGAGTTCAGCGCCTTTTCTCTGCAGACACTCTCCTCATTAGGCATAATTGGAAAAAAGACACTGGTGTGCAGAAAAAAAATGCTAAGCAACAAACGGGGGTAGGCTGACATAAAATACACCCTCATATTTCTGATTTTAAAAAAAGAAAAAAGCTACATACAGATGTTTTTTTTCATTATCCATCTTTCATAGATATTTAGGGCAGAGACCACACAGCAACAGTTGTATGAGTGTACATTGAAGAAGATGGTGAAAGATGTGCTTCAAGGAGAAAACAGACTCCTCTACACTTATGGTGTCACCAATTCTGGGAAGACTTACACTATTCAGGGTAAGTCTGCGTGTGCTTTTCTCTTGGATACATCAATATTAACCCCAGGTTTGATTGTGGTGTTTATGTTTGCAGCTCTGTAAATGTTAAATCTCAAACTTTGACCCACAGGCAGTGGTCGAGATGCAGGCCTCCTGCCCCGGGCTTTGGTGTCTCTGTTTAGAAAGCTTCAGGGTCGTCTCTATGGTGCCATGGACCTGAAGCCTGTCATGTATCAGGATGTCAGGCAGCTTGACACCGGAGAGGTCAGGGTGGAGGAAATCCGTAGAAACTCTCTGCTCAAAGAGGTAAACAGAAGAACAATTATTCAAGGTCTTATGAAATAAAAAATGTAATTTCCTTCTTAACTTGTGTCCCAGTGGCTATTGCTGCCAAGTAGATGTCTGTAGGCTTTTTGGCTCATCTGCTAATAGCAGACCAGCCATAAAACTGCATCATTACCTAAGTTTTTAATATACAAACTCATCTTTAGCCATCATCTTGAGCACTATGAAGATTTTATATAATTATTGAGATATGATACTAGATATCTTCTTAAATTTTCTATATTGTCATATTGTGGTATTACAGTGTCATCTTTTCCTGGTTTTAAAGCTGCATTACAAGGAACATAATTTTCTGAACTTAAAGCAATATTCCACTTTGTGAGAATAAGCCATTCAGTATGTACTCAACACTATGCCGATGTGATGATGGGTGAAGCTCTTCAGTTCACAAAACAATCCTGGAGTTTTAGCGAGAAACAGGGTAGCAGCCTCATCCAGTACAATGGCAGTGAATGGTGACCACGGATAAAACGTTTAAAAAAAAAAGCACACAAAACGTCTCCATCCTGCTTGTGTGGTGTAATCCAAGTGTCCGTGAGCCGCAACATTAAAATTTAACCACAAAAGACGCCATTTACGCCATGTTTTTAGCTGAAATGTCAACTGTAGCAGGTAGCATGTAAACATGGCGTTGATGTACCGCGAGACTTCGTACATCTCTTAATGGATGCACGTGTGAAATATCGCGAGATCTCCTGTGCATCTGGCTCGAGTCTGAGAGGCTACAGTTGACATTTCGGCTAAAAACATGGTGTAAATGGCGTCTTTTGGGGTCAAATTTGAATGTCGTGGCTCACGGACACTTGGATTACACCATAGAAGCAGGATGGAGACATTTTGTGTTACATTTTATCTGTGGTCACCATTTACTGCCATTGTATTGGATTTGGCTGCAACCCTGTTTTCTGCTGAAACTCCAGGATTGTTTTGTGAACTGAAGATCTTCACCCATCCTCACATCAGCGTAGGGGTGAGTACATAATGAGTGAATTTTCATTTTTGGGTGGAATATCGCTTTAACAGACTGTGAACATGTATTTATTTTTGTCCATGTCCCATATCTCTACTTTATCCCCACTTTATATACTGACAAGTAGTTTAATCTACAGCTATGCATTATATTATGTAAGATCATGACTATTTATTGCATGTGATTTTAGAAAGAATGTGTAGACTTCAGAAAGTAGGATAAACAGAATCATTATGCATATGTGGTGTCCGCAGCTGTCTATGTAAGTATAATCCAGCCTTTAGTCCCACCAAATAAAAACAATTGTTGCATAAGCTACACATTAAAACTGCCACTAATGTTTATTTTCATCATTGATTAATCTGTTGATTATTCTCCTGATTAATCAGTTGTTTGGACTATAAAATGTTGACCGGTGTTTCTCTAAACCCAAGATGACATCCTCAAATGTCTTGTTTTGTCCACAACCCAAAGATATTCTGTTTATTGTCATAGAGGAGTAAAGAAACAAAGAAACCAGAAAATATTCACATTTAAGAAGCTGTAATCAGTAGCTCAAACCTATTAATCAGTTATAACACCAGTTGGCAGCTAATTAATCAATTAATTTTTGATTAATCGTTGCAGCTCTATTACATATCAGACAGTGAAAGATAATTACAATCTCAAAGCCATTTCACAGGACCCTCTTAATCAAAAGTCTTGAGTGTAAACTTTTTTTTTTTTCTTTTGGCTGATGTCAATAACCACACTATTCATGCAGAGGATCCTCTTGCACACAGATACTGTATGGGTTGATGTACTCCTTGTTTGTTGCAGGATGAGAGTTCTCGTCGAGGTGGGACCACTACAGTGTGGGACAGTGGCATTGGAGGACTCTCCACTACAAGTAACATTGCCAGCCAGCTTGAAGGTGAGGAGGACATTAGAAGTGTCGTGTTGCACAGCGATATATTCCAAATGGAGATAAATCTGCCAAAAAAAACCCTGCAGACTGGAGATGTTGTGTAAAAGCACAACACACATTTTAGAGTCATGTAAACCTATTAAATTAAATTCCACTTGTAGAACACCTCCAGTTCTGTTTATACTTACTTAAACTGAGCTCTGCTCCCAGCACATTTATACCATTGCTGTCTTTGTAAAAGCCTCTTTCCTTTAAAATCAATCATATTTTGATTTTCAACTCCCTCCCCCCACTCACTGCAGACACAGACAGTGTTTGTCTGGAGCCTGACAGTCTGTCACACAGTGGAGGTGATGATCTGGAGGAAGGGGTGGAGTTTTCTATCTGGGTGTCCTTCTATGAGATCTACAATGAGTTCCTGTACGACCTGCTGGATGCTTCACCCTCCTTGCAGCCCAGAAAAAGGGTCACACTGCGGCTCAGTGAGGACAAGCAAGGCAACCCCTATGTAAAAGGTAACGCTCAGCCACAGAACATTAAACTGAAAATATCTTCTTTTTTTTAAATCTATATCTATTTATATTTTTTAAGTGTTTGTCTTCATGGAACACAGAATTGCAAAAGAACTGAACAGACAAGTCAACAAAGGCAATACAGTGCAGATCATTTGTTATCAGCAGTTAACTTTGTATTACATTCATTTGTCCAAGGATGAAAGAGAGTCATACAAACAACATCAGTAGGGCATGACATAAGACCACGGTACATCCATATCAGTCTTGGTCCATCCAGTCCTCAAAGAGAATGAAAATTACTATTGTCTTACGACATTTATTCAGCCAATACACATACAAACCTAATGTAAACCCAGTAAGAAAATGTACAAAAGTACAGAAAAGGAATTGGAAAAGATTGTAAGTGTGTTAATAACATAAACCACATACAAAAGGTTAAGGGAGGAATACAAATCACAAAAACAAGAAATCAATTAAGTTATTTTGAATATTATCAACAGTGCTGGAAAAAATATGTACAGCAGTACTTAAAAACATGTTTTGTTGTTGCTGGTGCTTCTTGTGTTGCAAGATTATGATTTCTTTCTACTTTTTCTTGTCCTATCAGACCTCACCTGGATCCAGGTCCGCAATGCTGAGGAAGCCTGGAGGATTCTGAGGGCTGGACGTTGTAACCAGAGCTTCGCCAGCACTCACCTCAACCAAAACTCCAGCCGCAGGTAAGAGCACATGAAACTTCTGCCTTTTAAGAATGTATTTTGATTTATTTTGACATACTTGTTTGACTCAAACTGTATCTCTGAACATGAATTTATCACCCATGCAGCCACAGCATTTTCTCCATCCGTGTCTTGCATGTCCGCCCAGAGGCACATTCATCCCCGGCCGTGCACATCAGCGAGTAAGTCAGCCTTTTGTTACCTTCTCTTAAGTTTCAGTTTTTGTTTATTTGCTATATTTAGACTTAATACAAGTGATTAAAAACAGGGCTGTATCTTGTGCCATCTCTTTTTTAGATTGACTGTGTGTGACCTGGCCGGGTCTGAACGCTGCAAAGAGCAGCGTAACGGTGAGAGGATGAAGGAGGCCAACAACATTAACACCTCTCTGTTAACACTGGGACGCTGTATCACTGCTCTGAGGCACAACCAGAACAACAAGTATGTGTTTAATCATAACTTTAAATGGACGTACACCACCTGTGATCACTTTTTAAGGGGACAGTTAATCCCAAAATCAAAATACATATTTTTCCTCTTAGCTGTGGTGCTTTTAATCCATCTAGATTGTTTTGTTAAATTTTGGAGATATTGAGCATTGAAATGTCTGTCTTCTCTCAAACATGATGGAACTATATAGCACTCAGCTTGTGGTGCTCAGATCACCAAGAATACATTTGAAAAACACAACAGCAATGTCTCTTTCCAGAAATCATGATTTGGTACTTTGATTTTGAGCTGAACTGCCCCTTTTAAAGTTTGACGTGCTGGTTGTGGTGTAATACCCTAGAAAAATGTAAATAACTAAAGCAAATGGACCTTCTGTGTTTAGATTTTTCTTTGTGGAAAGTTGCATGTAAGCTCAGCTTCTTTTATAATTATAATATTGTTCTATATCAAAGTAAGTTTATCGATTATAGCACATTTGATACACTGTGGTAAGTGCGTCACATAAAAAATTTGTATTTTCTCAGTGTAAGATATTTGAATGAACTATTTGAGAAACAAAAAGAAGAAAAACTTCCTAATAACTGCAAGAACTGGCACTAATCCCCTGTCAGCAAGTAAAAAAGCAGGAGTCATCTTTGATTCAGATCTTAGTTTTGAATCTCACATTAAAAACCTAACCAAGAATCCATTTTATCACCTTAAGAATATTGCCAGTGTGATTGTTTCTCTTTAAAGCCAACACCAAAAAACACAAAAAATGCCTTTATTACGAGTAGGGTTGTAATGTTCTACTTTCTGGTCCCCCT
>JAJHUR010135967.1:0-10137 GCA_027495735.1 Lutjanus campechanus | reverse complement strand
CGCTGATCTGAAGCTCTCAAACAGGGAGTTTGCATCTCTTGGATGTCAATCATTTAATAACTAATTAATAATTTGGCCGATCAGAGGCTTATGATCTTTTGGCAACCAAAAACAAATTTCACCAATACGTTGCCTGAAACAGTTGTCAACCACTTTTTAATTTAGCTCATAGGAAAAGGAGGAAATCTGAGATAAGCAGGATAAACAATGCTGTTATTTGCTCTCTAGAACTGTTAATGTGCCACCTTATTAAGTTTTATCATTTTTCCAGGCGAGACTGTAGCCATGTAGATTCCCAGTAAGTTGTGAGTTTACCTTAATAACGTCTATTTGTAAATTTGATCCAACGTTTTCTGAGCTGTGTAAAACTGCTGGCAGGTCATCTCAGCTGCTTGTAGACTCCTGAGATGATTGGCCGGTCAACATCTGTCATCATCCCAGAGAGAACATGATCCAGTGAACTGATCTTTGCAGCTCTTTGCTGATTTGCTGCTCTTATGCCTCTGCAGCAGGTCGTTATACAATAATTCCTTGTGCAAAATAATTGTTGGTCTCACAGATAAAATCTAACAATTGTACGTTCAGGACAGAACAACAGTGCTGTGTCGGGACTCTGTGTGATACCTCCATCAGGCTCTCCATGCCCAAGTTGAGCTCTCAGCCCCGCCCGGAGATTATCCCAAAGCCTGTAGCTGGCCTGAAGCTAGCCTCCAGCATGCTCCAGCAAATGACAGCTAACCTAATCTAAAATCATTGCTCACTACTGTTAAACATATCTTATGTTATAATGTACAGGAAAAATGCAGTTGAATGACGTTGCTTCTGACATAATGGTCCCCACTGGTCATGTTCTGAAATCTGCAGCATATCCCAACATATCTTTCTATTTTGTTAATAAAAATAACTTCTAAAAACCACATGCTACTAGCTAAGATAGTCATGTAGCTACATGAGATATTAATGTGCATGGACATTACCCTGCTCTCCACATATCGGCACTGGCCGTAAAAAAAACAGAAACAACAACAAAAAAACACACTGGCTGACCACTATAAAGACAACAACAACAACAACAACAAAAACATGTAACATTCTCTAGTACCCCCGACCAAGGCACTGGCTTAGAACTGGAGTTGGCCCTGGGTGCAGCACAATGGCTGCCCACTGCTTCAAATACTAGGACGGGTTAAATGCAGAGACTACATGTCACCATTGTCGTTGTTTAATTGTATATGTGACAATAAAGATGATCATATATACATAACATGCTACTTATAAAATGAAAAAATAAAACCGATCTGCCTTATGTTCTGTCAAAACAAAAAAGTTTTCATATTGGCACATACAGGACAACATATACACCCATACGCATAGAGGCTGATATAGCTGTGATTTACCAATATTGCCTGACCAATGTTATCTGTCTGGCTCTATTTATAACTACAGAAAATTCAGTTTTATTACGGAAAATATAAATGTATTACCCAGCCCAACTTTTGTCCTTTAAATTGCTCAATTTATCAAAAAAAAGGTCAAGAACCCAAAAATATTCATTTTAGCATCATTAAGATTGAAAACCACAGCCAATGACTTTTTGGCCTTTTTGCCCCAAAACTGACTTAAACCACTGATTAATTTTCAAATAAGCTGCTGAATAATTCTAGAGTAGCCTAAATGTAAATGGACAACAAGATGATGGAAAGTATTATCCACCCCAACTTTTACGCTCTATAGTTGCTTTAGCAAGAAGTTAAACCTCATAAGGGTGTGCTGAGGACACGAGGAGACAGAAAGCTAGATTTTAATCTCACATGACTGAATTGTAGGCAAAAAGAAGCACAAGACTGATTTGATTCCCAGTGCTAATGATGAAAAACAACCATGACGCAGACAGCATGGCAACACAATCTCACAGACAGCCCTACACACTGGTCCTTTAAATTGCTTAATTTATCCAAGAAAATGTCTAGAACCCAAAGATATTCAATTTACTAGCATTAAGATAAAAAAAACATTAACTGTTGGCATTTTTGGCCCAAAACTGATTTAAACAATTGATTAATTTTACAAATGCTGCTGAAAAGTTCTGTTGATTGAGAAACTGATTAACTGACTAATTATATCACCACTACAGTAGCCTGAATGTCAATGGACGACAAGATGATGTAAAGTCGATACCAATATTGGGACATATAAAAATTCTGATATCAATATATCAGCGATTGTTTTTATATATACACTTAAAATACAAAATAACATCAGTGCACTGCAACAGGTAAGTTTCACTGGTGTTTTTAAAAATTATAAATACAGATAATAATAATAATAATCATAATAATAATAATAATAATAAAGTAATACTATAGATAAAAAACACAAATAGGACACTCTGAATTACTGACAAGAATCAAATAAAACAGGGCACAATTAATCACAATATTACTGAAATCATGATACAGCCAAATGCAATATCCAAATCACAGAATGAAAACCAAATAGCAGTCTTTTGAAAAAGGGAAAATGTTTGATGAGAAAACAGCATTATAATGATGTACTGTAGTGTTGCAGAGATGCCCTGGCCTAAAAATCTTGTTAGATTCAGATGAAAGAAAACATGTCTTTTTGATACAGCAAACAACAATATCACATTATCATGATTTTAATAGTTGAAAATTGTGATGTAATCATGATAATAATAATTACTAATTGAATCACATATCGCAATTTCAGTCAAAATAATTGCAATATTTACTTTTTTTGAATAAAAATCTGCTTGTAAATTACAAAAGAAAAAAATAAATTAAAAGCAATCTGCATTATGATCTGCTGGACTAAAAAACATTTAGAAAATGTTTAAAAACCGATTTAGACTGATACAGCTGTTAGGCCAATATTGGGCCCATAATATCTGCTGACTAATATATCAGTCTGTTTTTAATTGTCAGTATTAACTGGAAAAAAAGAACTACTGTGAATAGTAACAGTAAATCCCAACATTATTACGGTAAACAAATATATTAATATATATCCAGATTTTACACTCAACTTGTGTTAACAGCAAGTTACTCAGCTTTGACAATAAGTTACACGCCATAAATTAAGTTCCAAGGTGTGCTGAGGACATGAGAAGAAAAAAGCTATTTTTTAGCCTCACATGACTGACTTTGTATGCAAAAAAAAGCTGTGCTAATGATGGAAAAACAACCATGACACAGCCAGCATGGCATTACAATCTCACACAGACAGCCCTCTCCTGCAGCCGTTAGCGCCGTGCATGCATTAACGTTACATCTACATTACATGGAGAACATTTCCAGTAGAAAAAGCACATAAAAAGGAGGACTGTGCATCGTGCAGCTTCAGTTTTCCCTGGGCTGCAGCCGAGGGCCTGAGTCCAGCAAAGCGTCAAATAATAAAAACCACAGAATATACTCAGACATGCACACAAGCTAACGGTGGACCCTCCGTTGAGATTCACTCGAGCTACATGCTAGGAATCAAGCTAGCTGGGAGACGAGCTAGCACCTGTTCTGCTCGGATGTGAAATGAACCTGTGAGCTCATACAGTAAATGTGACAGCGACAGGAGGATGGAGAGGATGGATGGCCTCGGATGGTGAAGCACTGACACACACACACACACATCTCTCTCTTCTAAGCTAACTAACGGTCACCAACGGCTCATTTTTTCAAAACCAAACGGACCAACGTACCTTCCTGATGCCTCGAATCCAGCTCGGACACAACAGTTCATCCTTCTCCTGAGTTGAAACGAGGATTTTTTTTGTTTTTTACTCGAGTGGATTTGACATTCTCCTCATCATGATGGTGTTTTCTTTTTTCAGTCCCATTCCTGTGTCAGACTGACGTTCACTTCCTGTTTCCCATCGCATCCATCCATCCAGCAGCAAGCAGCAGCAGCAGCTCCACCACCTCCACCCACAGTCTGTGCGATAGTAAAACAGGCAGGGGGGAGAAAAACCTGATCAATTATTCATCCACACACTCGCTGCAATCAAAAGGCTAGAGCATAAAACACAATGGAGTCACCTGCTAGAAATGACAAGCTGGATTACTGCAGGGTCCTGTAAAGTGTGGAAAAAATAAGTTTGATTAATTGATCTGTTAATTGATGGACAGAAAATTTATGACAGTACTCGCCATCAGTTAATTGCTACTGTCATTTATCATGTAAGAAATGCGAGAAATTTCACATTTCAATGTCATTTTATTTTGGGTCTTGGACTGCCAATACAAAATATAATCAACAAATAAAGACACCACTTTAGATTAGAGCCTGCAAAGTACTGCGTAATTAATCCAGATGTACGGTGTATTTAAAATAAATAAATAATGCTGTACCAGCACAGTGCCGACCAATACATATATGTAGGCAACAAGATGGAATAAGGGGGTAACAATCTGGGATTTTACAAAGAAATTATACTGTAGTTATTTTTTAACTAATGGGTACTGTTATTACAGGGTAAGTATGGTCAGTAACGATTACAGCCACATGTCCTGTAGTTACTGTGAAACTATATATAACAAACCATGTCAGTGCTCCAAGTTCTCCAAGTAAAGTTTTCCCTTTGTTACATATAGTTATTCAGTAACTACAGGACATGCAGGCAGTAATCTAAAGTGTAACCGATCATACTTACCTTGTAATAATAGAATAGGTACCCAGTAGTTAAAAAATAACTGCAGTATCATTTCTTTGTTAAAATCCTGAATTGTTACCCCCTTATTTCATCCCATTACCCGGTTTCTACATGTATGTATTAGTAAGTACTGTGCTGGTCTAGCAATATTTTGTTTTAAAATTACACCATACCTCTAGAGTAATTCTGCAGTACTTTTCAGGCAGTAATCTAAAGTGTTACTGACCCTACTTACCCTGTAAATATAGAATAGGTACCCATTAGTTAAAAATAACTACAGTATAAATTCTCTCTGAATTCATCATAAATGTCCAGATAATTGCTCAGTACTTACCCTGTAATAATAGAATAGTTATGCGGTAGTTTAAAAAATAACTACAGTAGATTTTCTTTGTGAAATCATAAATTGTTATCCCCTCATTCCCTCTTGTTACCTGCTACCTACGTACAAGTATTGGTAGGTACTGTGCTGGTGCAGCATTATTAAAAAAAATACACTGTAACTCTGGAGTAATTATAATCTCAAGCATAACCCATGTTTATTATATTTAAAGTCACTACACATTTCATTAACATAATGTCTCCACATTTGACTTAGTATGTTACATTAATACACACTTTTTGCAATATTTTTACCATTCCAGTCTTTCTCTTAAATATTGAGCAGCTCTTTTCATTTTAAAAACAGATATATTTTCCATATTTAAACATATATTTTAAATGTTTTTTGTATTTATTTTTTTTTTTTCTATTTCCTATTTATGATGTTTTACTTTTGTATTACTTGTTTTTTTTTGTTTTTACCATTATGCACCAAGAAGGGGGTTTGATTGTAAGGTCTTTTCAACTACATTTGTGGGGAACAATTTTATTTGGAACAATAGAGAGAAATTACTAGTTTCTGGGCCCCAATAGAGAGATTAAATATTTCCCCCATCATCACATTCATTATCTGATATCATCATTCTGCACTTCGGAGTTAGTTATCTGTTACCATTCAAACAAAGCGAAGACTTTATAACCTTTCAGCAGGATAGTATTTAATTTAAACCACAGATAAATGCAGGTGAAATTGTACATATACATTCAGTACCACAGATCAATGTATATCCGTAATCTGACAAGAGGAGGAATGTTTTAATCTTCACTTTGGCTCTTTCCTTCAGTTTCATATAGTCTTACTACCCAACAGCACCATCTATTGACCAATACGAGTAAAAGCATTTATAGACTTACTCAGTCTGAGCTGATTTTCTTGATTGGCATTGACAAAAAGCTGGATGTAAGTGGAAATGAGATTATCGACTGCAGTGATGACAAGATGATGAAAAAGTCAAACCTGAATATCCGAGGCAGCAGCAAAAGCAGAATAGCTCCAACACTGCTTTTCTTTCCCCTCACAAGAGCAGAACAAATACTCCATGTTTACACTTCTCTAATATTTATTCTGGTTTCCACTGTCCCATCCTGCTGTTCCTCATTAAAACAAGCTGAAAAGTATGTTTTGTTCATTCATTAATCAAATTACCTGAAATGCTAAATCCACCGTCATAAATTAATTACCTCATTAGCTTGTGTCCTAATGACAGACCACATCCTGTTTAGTTTGTTTCCAGTATTTAGATCTTTTCAGTGACAGACGCTGAACTTTTCTTGCAGTCAAGTCGTCTCCAGACTCTGATAGAACTCGGTGTCTCTGCGGTGCTGTTGGACCGGCATGTTCCTTCTGGTGCTGCTGACCTTCTCCAGATCAATCTCCACCAGCACCATGCCCGGCTTCTCCCCTCCGCAGTTGCCCAGTACCTCACCCCAGGGGTCCACCACCAGGGCATGGCCGTACGACGAGCGCTTCTCATGGTGCTGGCCGACCTGCGCCGCTGCCAGGACGAAACACTGGGTCTCAATGGCCCGTGCACGGAGTAACACCTGAGGATAAAAACAAGATGTTTGGTGTTATATCTTACCCTGAGTAACCAAACAGTCTGTTGTCATTCATCACACCTCCCAGTGAGCGGTTCCTGTTGCTACAGTGAAGGCTGATGGGTACGTCAGGATCTCGGCCCCGTGCCTTTGCAGAGCCAGCGACATCTCAGGGAATCTCAGATCGTAGCAGATGCCGAGGCCAACCTGTGGCAATGAAATAAAAATGGCCAAAGCAAACACACAGAAAACAAACAGATCTAAAAGGGGATGGTTCAGGTATTTTGGAGTGGGCTTGTATGAGGCACTTGTACATATTAAGTGTATTTCTTACAGTAGATGGTGAGCAACACTGCCTCAGTTTGTAGAAACGTCAGGAGTACTGCTGTAGGAAGCAAAGCAATGTACTGCTGTGGACAGGGTCAGCAGCAACACGTATCTTATCTTAGCCACCACAAATAATCAATATAAGTTACAATTCAGCTATATTTAGAATATTTTCACCGCTTTACTTTAGCATCAGACAGCCTTTTCCGAAGGGAAATCACCGTTATAAAATCCAAATATCACTCTCTCCAAACTAACCCCATTCAGTAGGTGAAATCAGTCATTTTACCCCACAGAACACAGGGATTGGAATCTATTACTGCCTTGATCTATTATTTCATTTTTGTCATTGTATGACTTCAGTGTTTTAAAAGGTTAGTTTAGATTCCCCAAAGTCACACAATAAGACTAATTAACTAACCGATGGAGGCTGACATAGACCAGCAACTCCTAGGTTCTGCAAGGTATTTGCGAAAGGAGTCTGGTGGCTTTGGAGAGAGGGATTTAACAGCTTTGATAATGGTGATTTCTGTAAGCAAGGTAAAGCAGTAAATATAAATATAGGTGTACTTACATTGATATTGGTTTTATTAGGTAGCTAAAATATGTTTTGTTGCTGACCTTCTCCACAACAGTAAATTGCTTACTCCAGTACTACACAGGTACTCCTGCTGCTTCTCCAAACTGGGGGTTTGTTGACAGCCATCTACTGTAGGTAATGCGGTAACTATGCGTAAATACCTCATACAAACCCACTTCAAACAATCCAACCTCTCTGTTTAATGTTAAACTACAATTGTGACACCAAAGGTAGGTCTAAAACATGCCTGAACATTTGAGCAAGAAAAAAACCTGCCTTTTAATTTCTACAAATTAAAAAAAAATCTCCAAACAGTCCTAAAGACAAAATATACCATTCCTAATTAAAAATGTATTTCTTTCCAGTAAACCCAGTCCAAACCTGACAGAAAAATAAATACAATACACGTTAAAATAAGTGTGTCTTCTTTTAAAACGTCAAGTCAAGAACACTTGTGCTTTGGTCAGACTGTCAGACTACGTCCTTACCACAGCAGACCATGTAGATAGGTTTATGATGTCTGGACACACAAATCCAATTTTATTATTTGCAAATAATACTGCTGATAGTCTGTTTTAAAGATCTGCAGTCTGAACAAAGGGACTGTGTGGGAATATCTCAACCATTTGCAGGTCAACTTTGGGGATATTTAGAATTTTGTGTTAACCTTAAGGTATCCGAGCTGAAAAATATTGTTAGATTCTTCAACTCTTGTGGATTTCTTTGACAAAAGGTTCCACAAACAAGTCACCTAATCTGAAGAATTCTTATGCATTTACAGGTCTACTTAGTGATAATCTTATCATAAAACGAAACCTTGCCAATGGGAGTTTGGACCGGAGGCATGAGAGAGGGTCCAGGGATGGTGAAGGCACTTTCTTTAAGGGAAACACCCTTTTCTGGCAGTTCCACGTCAAACAAATGGGACTTCCTGTAGACTGAAGTGATGTCACCTGTGGGTGTAATGACAGCGTGTCAGTGTGTGTATCAAAAGGAATCATAAAGTGGAAAACATGGACTGTAGCTCTTAAAAAAGTATTCACCAGTGTGCGTCTGTGTGTGCAGTACCTTTATCATTGATTATGATGTGACTGTTGTAGATTCGTCTGTCAGACTCCCAGTCATGTCCTCGTTCATGAAAACCTCCAAGAGACAGCCACACTTCCAACTTCCTGGAAGAAGGAAAGGTTAAAATACCTAGAAACCCTAAACAAGAGCCAGTTCTTCACGTGACACACAAAACAATACTGACTAAATTTAACTTAGTCATTTCAATATTTTTCAACCTGGACCCTGTTTTCCCATGTTTTTGTGTCTAAGTCACTAATGTCTAATGTCTGACAAAATTATAGAAAGGATCCCTACAGAGGCAGACCTATTTTAAAAGAGAAAGATATGCTTTGTTTAACCAGAAACAGCTATTTTAATGCTCTCGCCAAACCCACCAGAAAAACAGTAATTTTAACATCATTGCTGTGATTCAAACTCAACAGAAACAAAAGAACACTCACCAAAAAATGTCTTGGCTCATCTTTCCGCTGTTCCAGCAACCACCATCTCTGGATGTTTGGTCAAAATAACTCTTTAATTCACAGTGCTAGATTTAAAATATCAGGAGAGGAACAAGAGGAAGGTCAGACATGAGAGAAACAGCGAGGAGAAACGGTGTGTAGCGCCAGAATATTTTCAGTTCTAACTCGGTGAATTAAGGGTTTATTTGAACAAAACAACCAGAGTTGGAGATTGCTGGAGACAAGCAAGTGGGAAGAAAAGCCAAGACAGTTTTGGTTAGTTAGCAACAGCGTCTCCTCTCAACTGGATGCAATGTAGTCAAAGCCCTCGGGCAGGAAGACCATGCAGGCCCCTCACTCTTTGGCTTCCTCCACCAGCTGTTTACAGGTGAAGAAATTTGCCTGTTTGCCTGGGGTCTATCTCTGTTGCAATCCTTACCATAATGTTGTCAGACACAGAATAACAATCTCAGCCTGTCAGTGGCAAAAACAAGCACTTTTAGTGAATGGACTTTGATGGTGGACAATTTCCTAGAGGGATTACACTGTAGCTTGTAGCAAAAATTGTTGTCCCCGTTAGTCGCTTAGATACAAAAAAAATGGGAAACAATGGTCCAGGTTGAAAAATACCAAAGCTACCCTTTAATACTAAAAATGTGACCATGGAAGCAGGAACAGTCATCCTGTAAACGTAGCTGCTTGCTGATTCCTTGGATGCACGGTCTGTTTCTTTTATTCATTCATGAGGCAATAAGTCATACAGGCAAAAGTATATTTTACCTCAAGAAAAGGCGAAGAAGTGGGAAACAAAACATGGTTAGAGCTGCAGCTTTTTCATCTCATGTATGAGCATTTTTTGCTCGGACAGAGCCAAGATTTGTGCGATTTTACAACTTTGTAACAGTAGTTTATCTTATTTGTATAGTGAAAAATATCTTGGACAAACTTGTCTGCCAATGTGGGAAGCACATTAATAAGTAAATACCCTAAAACAGTATTTTCTTGGAACATAAATAAAAGAATTGTCTACCTGGCCAGCTGAGTGTATTGTGAGATTGTGTCTCCTGTCATGCTCTCAGACAGCGACAGCGTCTCCTCTCGACTGGACCCAATATAGTCGAAGCCCTCGGGCAGGA
>JAJHUR010135966.1:2327-12982 GCA_027495735.1 Lutjanus campechanus | reverse complement strand
TTCAACCACTTGAGTTTAGCCAAAGGCCTGAAATCAATGTAAACCATGTTTCAGTGTGCTGTACCCGACACTGTTAAAAACAACATTAATTATTAACACATCATGTCGTTATAACAACCAGAGGAAAAGCCTTATTAAAGGAGGGCACGTTCAATTTAACATGAATAAATTATCACTGCACTAAAATTATTATTGGTAACAGCTGAATAATTGATTTTATATCAAAATTATGATGTGAAAGAGTCACAAATGTAATATAATTAAAGGCACAGTTCACCCCAAAATCAAACATGCATATTTTTCCCTTGGCCTGTAGTGTTATTTATCGATCTGCACAGTTCTGGTGTGAGTTGCAGAGTTCTGGAGATATCAGCTGTGGAGATGTCTGTCTTTCCTCAAGTATAATGGGACTAAATGGCACTCAGCTTGTGGTGCTCAAAGCAGTGAAAAAATAATATTTGAAAAACTCAAAACCAGCAGCTCTTTCCAAAAATCATGACTCGGTTATGCAAGATAATCCACAGACCTTGTTGTGAACAATTTCATGTAGGAACTACTTTTCTCTCTAAAGTAGTTCCAGTAGATTCTACAGCAGGGAGATCATTGATTTGTGTCACTATGAAGACAGCTCTCTCTGGCAAAGTTAGCCAGCTAGAGCTAATTACCATTCAAATGTTACTATTCATTCATTCAAAGAGTTCATCAAAAGACGACGTGAAACTTGTGCTGTAGTTATGGTGCCTTCAGATGGAATTGTGTTTACTGTGTTCTTTAGAGGAGTTGAACGCTCCCCTCTTGTGGTATTCACTACCTGAATTCAGGGTTTTAAGAAGCCTAGCATGTCCCATCAGTCTGTGAAGCTAACATTAGCTAAAGCAGCTACGAAGGTCTGATATCAGAATTTTTTAAAGGTTGTTACACTTTCAGCTGTGAGTAACCAGAAAAAATGAGAGTAAAAGAAAATACATAAAACTGTCGGTGTATCTGATATTTTATTTTCGTCAGAAAACAAGTTAAGATTTCCTGGAAGTTTACTTTTCTTTGGCTTTCCGGTTGTAAATTTTGCTTGGTACAAATCCATCTTAATAAAAAAAACATACAGGCTTAGAGTTTAATCTGAATTCACAGCTGATCAGAAAACTACTCAAATCATTATCAAGAGGCTAACATCATCTTAGAAACCCAAAATGACAGGGTTTATGGGAAATGAACCTATCGTTTTCACTCTGCTTGCACTTGAGCCAATAATTTTACAAAGTTTCAAATAATGCGTTGATGTTTTCAAATGTTACACAGCAGCTTTAAACTACCTTTGATTTAGCTGCTGTCCCTGAAGTTGACTGTATATGAACATGAACATACTGATGTAAAGGGGACTTTACTCAATAGTA
This sequence comes from Lutjanus campechanus, assembly GCA_027495735.1. NCBI lineage: Eukaryota > Metazoa > Chordata > Actinopteri > Lutjaniformes > Lutjanidae > Lutjanus > Lutjanus campechanus. The sequence goes on along the minus strand of JAJHUR010135966.1, from coordinate 11,591 downwards.
CAACAGGCCCACAGAGGAACAGAGAAACTACACGTGGATGTTCTCTCAGTAGAACAAAATCTACTGCAGTCCCTTGTTCACACAAATGCCCCCCCCCCCCTCCCCTGGAAGATTGAACAAACCCCCTTCTATATACAGTAATAATCCATGTCCCTGTGTGTCTACAGGGCCTTTGTGTCTGCTCTATTTAACTCTCCAGCCTGGACGACTCCCTTATTCTCCATCCGTCGCTCTCCTCTTCCTCAAACCCTCGTTTGCTTTTATATTACTTCTCTTTTAATATCCCAGCTCTCCTCCTGCCTGTCATCCATCCATCCATTCACTTCATTCATGTTGGGTGAGCATGTTTACACACAGCTTAACACACCTCTCTGCAATTTCAGTGCAGAGGAGGTTTAAAAAGCTCTATTTCTAAAGTCTTAATATGCTATCAAGTTGCATTATGGTAAATGTAGGCTCCAGCGATTTGGAGCTTGATCCATTTCAGGGGCTGGAAGTTATCAAATATAGATATAAAAAATGATCGCTTTCTACAAATGCAATACTAGATCAATTGTGTTCCCCCTTAAGTGGACTGTTCAACCAATTCAATCTCAGTGTGTACAAACAGCTACGCTAAATATGACATTTGTTATTGATTAATAATCATATTTCTCATGAAAGCTACAGGGGGTGTGTTTTATTATTCAGCAGGACTAATAAATCATGTAAGCAGGTGGCAAATGATACAACAGCACTGAATCATTAGAGGCTGGTATAATATTCATATTCCTGTTGGGGGTATATAGAGCACATGTGGTCGCTTTAGTGACTTTACACTTTTATGAGTTTTATGTACTTTACACTGATGTTATTTCCCACGTCAATATCCCATCAGCACTGTTTTACATCTGGTTACTTTGTCGAACTTAGTTTTAACATATCTTATAGTAACACTCATTCTTGAGAATTTGGACAGTTTTGAGTTTTTTTACTTTTACTAAGTACATTTTTTTTTATTAAATAGCATATTTTTTGCAGCTGGGGATTTGAATTTTGTCTCCACCAGACACACAAAATCATTAATTACACAAACACACATTTAGGTGTGAAGTTTTTTTTTGTTGATAAACTAATTTTATGAATCTTTATGAACATGTATTTAATAAATATAAAAGAAAGAGGCTTCGCTAAAGAGACAGAGCGCATTTAAGCCCCGCCCACAACAATCCACAACTCTCCTTTGACTTGTATTGTGTAACGGTGTTAGCAAACAACAGAAAAAAGTCTGAAAGCTGCTATGTGCTGGGATGCAATACCAACAACTTAAAGAACCCAGAACTAGCTTTTTATACAAAACAAAATATGGAGGACTATTATTATGGAGGATTATTGAATTAATTCAATAATCGATTAATAATCAATTAATTGCTGCAGCTCTAAATGTAACCCCTGCTGGAAATAAGCCATGAGTTTGTTAATGCAGTGGTATCTAACACAGGTTCAGCTGGAGGTAACGTTACCACAACTAGTAAGCTAGCATTAGCATTAGCAGGACATGATAACATTTGCATCTTATGTTAGAGCAGATGAAGACAAAATTTAATCCACATGAGTGCGCTTGTGTTTTATGTTTTATGACTAAAAAAATGACACAGATGTCCAGACTCATGAGACACACATGGAAATGCAAAGCTTGACAGGAGGAGCTTAGCAACGGGTCAAATTATCAGCTGTTGAGGTACTATTCAATTATTTTGCTTTAACTTTATTCTTAAATATCAGGTCCCACTGAGATTTGAACTCAGATCATTCAGAGTCCAGAGTGCTAACCATTATACCATGGTAACACCATCTCCTGCTGCATTTACACACACGTGGTGTGGGTGGGACATGCCATAGCACATTTATTCAAAGACAATCCTGAAACATAATTTTACTTTGTATATTTGCGTCATATATGCTTTACTTCATAGATTTATATAATTGTCAGTTTTATATCCATTAGTGAATGTATGAAATTGTCAGTTGACCCAAAATGGACAAAAATACAGAAGGCATAATGTCAGTGTACACGATGGCAGCTAAAAGCCTTGCAGTTGAGCCTTTGTATTGTGAGATTTATCATCTGTTGAGGTGGGCTATTATTCAGATTTTTTTTACTTAAAATCAGGTCCCACCGAGATTTGAACTCGGATCGCTGGATTCAGAGTCCAGAGTGCTAACCATTACACCATGGAACCACCACACATGTGGTTCATGCTGCATTCACAGACACCTGTTGTGGGTGGGAAATGCCATAAACAGACCAAAGATTTTGACAGACAATCCTGAAACTGTTTGAAAACTGTTTGTTAAACATTTTGCATCCCTAACTTTTTTTTGACATTTTATATCCTGAATGATTACTTGTGAAATCATCAGCAAATTAACTGATAAAGACAACAGTAGTTTGTTGTAGCCCAACAATGTCTAGACATGTTTGAGCCACCAGAGCCAGAGGATGGTGAAAGGTTAGTATTTTTTTTCCTTCTGTGTCAGGCTGTTGGACCTGAAGTGAGCTGAAGTGACCTGCTGGGCTGAATTGGACTGAGAGAGTCGCTGATGACACATTTGTGACTGACTGTTAGGGAAGGTGAGGGGATGGGGAGGTGGTGTCGTTTGTGTGTCAATTCACGTATATAGTGTTGGGGGACTATGCCTCCGGCAAGTCACCGAGCCATGTTTCAGGTCCACCAAAAAAAGATCCTGAATACAAAAATCCAGAACAACCGTTTAAAGGTCTAAGCTCACAATGGGCCTCATTCACAAAAAGTGCACACGCAAAAATTTGTGCTTAAACTGTGCGTACAAACTTTTTAGGCACAAATCTGGGATTCGTCAATATTTTCTGAATTTGTTCGTACTCTGCAAACAAATTTAGAACTGCCACAGACCATGTTTACACACAAATGATGACAGCCTGGCTGTCATGGAAAATGTTGAAACACCACTTTTACTTAAATGTACAGTATATCTTTAAAAAAAAGCTTTAATAGAAGTCTTGGAAGTGTTTTTATTAGGGGTGGGACTTTAACGCGTTAATTATGATTAATTAATTACAAAAAAAATAACGCGTCAAAAAAATGAACGCATTTAATCGCGGGACGGAACGGAACGTTTGTCAGTGCTTGACTTCCTGGTCGACCGATCACACTGATGCACAAGACAGGCCAAAACCTATGGCCAAAACACACCGCCGGCGGACGCCGCGCGTACAGTCTATGGTCAAAACAGCCGCCCCCATTATTTTCTATGAAGAAGCCTGGCACCGGCGGCGGCAGGCGCGCACCGGCGCGCGGCCCCGCGGGGCTTTACGCCACGAGAAACGCGGGTTTACCACGAGAAACAACAGTTCACTGCTTCAATATAATGTTGGCTCAACTACAGTCGTTATTTACTTGTGTGTTTCTTGCTTTTCACTGTAGTTTCAACTGTTTCACCTGTTCCTCCTGAGCTCCAGTTCCTCTCTCTGCCTGCAGTCTGTCTCCCTGCAGCTCATCTCTGCCTCTGTGTAGAACGATGGAGAGACTAGAGCCTCTTTACAGACACTTGTGCTGTTTGTCTTGACTTGGTTTGACTCTGCTAGTCAGGCCTGCATGGCAGGGATTCACATCTCAGTGCTGCCGAGGTGTGTGTTAACTGTTTTTAGTCAAGTGGCTGACGCTGGACGTTTCACTTCACTTTCACAACAATATTTTGTTGTTCAAATACATGTATGTGTCTATCATTTGATTAAGTCATATACCAAAATCCATTTATATTGAAAAATGTTGCTTCTTGTGGTAAATATGGTTATGCGATTAAAATGCGATTAATTGAGATTAATTAATCACAAAGCCTCTAATTAATTAGATTAATTTTTTTAATCGAGTCCCACCTCTAGTTTTTATAGTTGATTTCTTTAATTTTATTTCCCTTGTTTTATTTTATTATAAATGTCATGATTATCTGTTTTTAAGTTAAGCACTTTTGTCGCATTTCATGAATGCAATGTGCTAGATCGTTATTATTATTATCAACAACAATTATTATAATTCTTATTATTAACATCACTTTCATCCCACTTATAGATATTAACAATAACTGCGGTGAGTCTCTTATCTTGTAGATACAGCAGGTGCTTCCTTGTTCTCCGCCTGCTTCTTTATTTTCCTTCTGGTCTGTTTTTCTTTTGAACACATCAACGTTAATGTCAAACCATTTCTTTTTCATCTGAGACACAGTCTGTTTCCCCTGGGACACAACACAACATGCACCGCTTCGATTATTGCAGCCCAAGGAGTAATTATTGTGAGTCGCAGTGCAGCGGTGTGTCCGTGGTACAGACTGAGTGGGGTGAGGCGGCGCTCAGTGCTGGTAGACAGCAGCTGAATCAGAGAAATAAAAAATTATTTCCTGATTCTTTCACGGCAGTTAAGCGCTAAACACAAATAAACACCCCCACACACCGCAGCAACTCCTGATTTGGCCTGAAAGTAAAGTTACAACGACTTCACCGCTTTCTGTGTGATACTTTTCTATGCAAACATATTTCTTTGTATATAGAAAAGGGGGCATGTCATTAAGCAGATTACAGGCAGCAGGTTTAGAATGATTCTGATTCACTAACATATGCACAGTGGTAAGAACGAAATTGGTTGGTACTTATGTGTCATGACTCAGACAATGACTTTGCAAGGGAACTTATTTTGTGCACACAGTAAGAACATTACTACGTAAGTTAGTGAATGTGACTCATTCTAAGTACCTGAAATGTGTACTATTCAGGTAATCAGAGTTTTACTCAAATCGCCCTTAAAATCAGGTCCCACCGAGATTTGAACTCGGATCGCTGGATTCAGAGTCCAGAGTGCTAACCATTACACCATGGAACCACCACGTCTGACATGTGTTGCGTTCACAGACAGCTGGTGTGGGTGGGACATGCCATTACTACATCAAAGGTTTTGACAGGTGACCCTAATGCTGTTTAAGGGACGAAACACTGCACTGATGGCACCTACTTTCATAATTGATTTATCATATCACAACTATCATGAGTTATACATACACCAAAGTGTTTTGGTGGGTGGGACTAAGAATTTTAAGGTGGGCGAATCACCAGTTTTTATTTTTCTCATTTCAAACAGCTCAACAAATATTGCAACAGCTTAAATATGGCTGCATTCTTTTGGAAATGACTGGAACTAAGAGTACTTATTTGGCTTAAATATACAAAAACATTGGTATGATCCTTGAGAGGGACAGTTCACCCCAAAATCAAGAATATATATATTTTCCCCTGGCCTGTAGTGATATTTATCCATCTAGATCTTTTTGGTGTGAATTGCAGAGTTCTGGAGATAATCAGCTGTAGAGATGTATGCCTTCTCTCCAGTATAACGAGACTAGATGGCACTCAGCTTCTGGTGCTCAAATCAGCAAAAAAAATACATTTGAATAATTAAAAAGCAGCGTCTTTTTCCAAAAATCATGACTCAGTTACTCAAGATAATCCACAGACCTTGTTTTGAGCAGTTAATGTAGGAACTACTTTCTTTCTGCAGTAGAGTCTACCGGAGCTACTTTTGAATCTTCCTGAAGTAATTTATTTTCTACTAGAAAAAAAGTAGTCCCCATTTGAAACTGCTCAGGTGTGGGGATTATATTGAGTAACCAGGTCATAATTTTTGGAAAGAGACACTGCTTTTGAGTTTTTCATATGTATTTTTTGTTGCTTTAAGCATCAGCAAGCTGAGTGACAATTGGAGAGAAGGTAGACATCTCCAAAACTCTGCAACTCACACCAAAATATCTAGATGGTTAATAGCACCACAGGCCCTTTAAGGATTTAGTGAACACACACACTGCAGCAAAACCGTTAGTTTCAGCCACTTTACCACCCTGAAACTGGAGGCTAATTTCACCTGCACGACTACAATTCAAGCCCAGTGATTATCCAAATTATCCAAACAGCTTATTTTTCTAAATGCCCACCAGACAACTGGACTCTAGCCTGGCCCAGAAAAGAGAGCGGCCCCGCAGGGATCAACATCACATTAGGCTAAAACATCTCACTTTTCATAAACACTCAGGGCGACTCACCACTCTTGGTGTCCTTTCCGTCCAGCAAGGGTCGGTAGTCGCTCTTGGAGACCGTCTCCCCCACTTTGTCATCATAGCTCTCTTTCTCCAGCGTGGCAACAAAGTCCCTCTTCAGCAGGGCCTCGGCAGGGGCCCCACCTGGGACCCCACCTCCACCCCCACCCAGAGCATCTCGCAGGCTCAGGTCCATAGTCCTGTTGCTGGAGACAAAAAGGAGAGATTATGTTTATTATTCTTTTCTTATTGCTTTTTTTCTCCTTTACCCACTCCACTTCACAGGTTGTTACCTGTGTGTCATAAATAAAACTTCCTGCAGTGACCTTCACACTTCACACCTTTTACACGCCTGTCAGTTTAGTTGGTGTCATTGCAGATGATAACTAAAAGAGTGCATTCAGTAGAGTGAAGATATCTGATGGTGAAGCACCTACTGCAATGTCTCCACAACTGCCAGATGCAACCAGCAGAGATTTGCCAACATTAACACGACCCCCTCACACGTTGTCCTGAGCTGAAACTGAAGCAGTTGTTGAGTGAGAAGTCAGCTGTCTGTTTGTATAAAACAGAGCAGTCAGAAAATAGAATTACTGCCTCACAGTTGTTTGTCTCCACCAACTTGTCGAATTACACTTCACATCCATGTCTGTCCAGACTCATATAATGTCTGTAGTGAAGATTTAATATGGAACTTGACACTATATTATTACTCAGACCTTGTTGGGAGCAGTTTCATGTAGGATCTACTTTCTTTCTGCAGTAGAATCTACTGGAACTACTTTTTTCTACTAAAAAGAAGTACGTATCTTTGATCATCAGGTGAACTGTCCCCTTAAAGTAGTTCTGGTAGATTCTACTGCAGAAAGAAAGTTGTTTCTACACGAAACTCCTCACAACAAGGTCTGTGTGAATTTTTCACATGTATTTTTTGGTACTTTGAGCACCACAAGCTGAGTGCCATTTAGTCCCATTATATTAGAGAGAATGCAGACATCTCTAAAAAAAAGTTCTGCAACTCACACCAAAACAATCTAGATGGATAAACAGCACTACAGGCCAGGGGAAAAATATGTATTTTTGATTTTGGGGTGAACTGCCCCTTTAACTTAAGTAATTAAAGCAATTGAAACTCAGGAGACAAAACTTTGTGTATGTTTCAGCAGAACAGTTGAAAAAGGACAACACTGCACTGACTTTGTTGTGTTTTCCTTTCTCTTGTGTCTTTGCACTCCTCCTGATACTACAGCAGCTGTTTATCATGAATCAGGTGCTTCTCCTCCTGATGATTCACAAAGGTGAATAAACATGAATGGCCTCTAAATAAATAATGCAGTGAAGCAAACATAAATCCATCCAGGAAACAATTTCTTCTATAATTCTCCTAGAATAATACGTGCAGAAAACAAGGACATTTGATCCCAAAATAATCGACCAAAACATGACAGTCTCAATCCAGTAATATGTCTAAAATGTTAAAGGTGCAGTACGTAATTCTGGTCAAATATAGTAGATTGTTAAGTCTCATTCATCAAATATCAACTCTTCCAATTGGAGACTCGACACCGACCCAAAGCTTACCAGAACGCACCTGCAATTCAAGTATTACAGGAACAAATCACTTCTTGATAACCTGGCTGAATCCTAACCTGGTATTTTACTTTTTTATTGCACTTGACATATTAATGTAATTGTCTCTTTTACAAATGGCTGTTCATACATGTCAGATCATTTTACCATCTACCCTGAATAGCACCGGCTTTATGACAGCATTCTAGATGAGACTGATTTATTTATTATTAAGAAAGGTCTTTACTTCACAGGGATTCTATTTTTTCATTGTGACTGATCTTCAGCTGTGGAGGTAGCCTGCTATTCTGATATTTACTTCACCTTTAAAATCAGGTCCCACCGAGATTTGAACTCGGATCGCTGGATTCAGAGTCCAGAGTGCTAACCATTACACCATGGAACCACAACATGTCTGACATGCGTTGCGTTCACAGACAGCTGGTGTGGGTGGGACATTCCATAACTACACCAAAAGCATAAAGAACATTGCACTGATGGTACTGTTAAGAGAAACAGGACTTAACATTGCACATTTTACATCTTCTCTGCTTTACTTCATAGTAGGGAGGTAGGATAAATATCAGGTCCAATAGGTTATTGGCTGATACTGGCCTGTCCAGCTATATCAGTCCATATTGGCAAATACTGGCCATTAAATATCTAATAGCTAATAACAATTTTTTGACAGTTTATCCAAGCATTTAATTTAGTTTTTCAGCAAATGCTCTGTAAAAGCTTATATAAGCGTATATTTGTGAAGTTTTTCAATGAACATCAAAAAAATAAAAGGACATTTGAAGAGTCAGAACTGCTCTTTGCATTGGTTGTCATAGTGATGTGACGATGATTTGGTTTGGGTTGGTTGGTTTGGGGTATTAAATCCAGAATCTGTACTTAAGTATTTATTTTTCAGACAACTTTTTAATGTTACTCACTACATTTGAACACAAATATCTGCACTTTCTACTCCTAATATTTTGAAAACAGGCTTGTTACTTCAGTTTTAATGCATTTGAGGGGAATTGTTGATAATTTTTATAGTGCATCATTGTGCAACGCCTTCCCAACATCAAAACTGATTTCAAGCTAAATGATTGGAACATTAAGACAAAGAAAAGAAGATTCCTTGGTGTATTCATCGGTGCATATCACACACAACACACGTAACAAAAAAAAGCACAAAAGACGTAACAAGACGTAAAAGACATAAAAAGATGAAAACTGTAAAAGACATGACAAGACGAAAACTACGTAAAGGATGTAACAACATCCATCTTTGTCTGAGGCTTTCTTACTCTCAACTGTGCATTAACTACAGGTTATATAAACTTCTTTTCAAAATGTAACAACATGAAATTATAAATCATCTGATCGGTATCAGCCACGAGAAGGTTATTATTGGTATTAGCTGCAAAAACTTGAGCATCCATGCTTCATAGGTTTATATAATTGTCAGTTTCATATTCATTATTGAATGTATGAAATTCTTACTATTCAGTCCTCAATGGCAGCTGTGCCTCTGCGGATGAGCTGTTTGACATGTTTATGTTGAGACTTGATATCTGAGTATTTGTACTGTGAGATTTAATTTGA
>JAJHUR010135965.1:0-13337 GCA_027495735.1 Lutjanus campechanus | reverse complement strand
CAGTTAGCTTTACACAAAAACAGGCAGTAGAAACGTCCTTCGCAGGAGAAAAAGAAGATGAATTGTAAGTTAATAATGATGTAAACAATGCATGACAAACGCACTGCAAATATTTTACAAAGAAGGATGTTTGTTAGACCTCAAGGACACGAAGGATAGACTGTAAACATAACTTTTGTTTGTTTACAAGAAAATCCCACAGGGTACCTGTCAGTATATTTTGCTGGCACTGTAGCATTTCTGTACTTTTACTTGTTGATTTTTTTTAATTATTATTTTTTTTACAGTGTGAAGTAAAGGATCTGAGTTCTTCCTCCATCGCTGCTGCTCAGAGACGTAAACTCTCAGGTGTGACAGGCTGAAGAAGTCCCCATGAATATGTGTGGTCACCTGAAGTAGCCTGTCTGTTAAAGTGTCTCTCAGTCTCTTTGTCTTTCATATTACAAAGAGCTCATTAGCATCACCAACAGAGTTTAGCTGCCAAAACACCACCTACATTAACACACATTAACATGACAGAGAGCGCCAGCAGGACATGGAGATACGGTGGCCTGTGTGGGAACAAATTCAGCAAAATCAAATGCACTCAAGATATGAAAACAACACTCAGTTATTAAAAGATGTTTTAGAAGAAGTGTAATTTAACGTACTTTAGTGGAGTTTATTCCATATTTTAACTTAGTTTATGAGACTTTATGAGACTTTTATGCCACATTTCAAAGAAAAAAATATAACGTGACTTTCACCCACTACTGACATGTACAACTCTCATAAATAAAGGCGCTAACTAGAACCATAAAGGGTTCCTTGGCTTGTCCCCATAGGAGAAACCTTTTTGCTCCCTGTTACAAAGATTTCACTCAGAGAGTTCTACCAAGAACACAGCATAAAGGGTTATACCGAGAACCATCTGTGGACGGTTTCACCGAGAACCCCCTATGAAAGGTTCTACAAAGAAGCTTCCTATAGTGGAATGGTTCCATCCAGAACCCTCTCTGGGGGTTCTATCCAGAACCTTTCAATCTTCTAAGAGTGATAACAAGAACACGCCATGGTGTTCTAATGATAACCTTTTTTATATTACAGAGATTGTTATCTAGAACCCACTCAGGGGGTTCCATCAAGAGCCTTTTTTGTATTCCTAGGGTTTTTATCTAGAACCCACTCAGAAGGTTCTACAGAGATCCTTAATACATTCCAAGGGTTTTCAGCTGGATCACATTCAGGAGGTTCCACCAAGAACCTTTTTCTATCCCAAGGGTTTTTGCCTAGAACCAACCCAGGGTTCTAATGAGAACGTTTATACATTCCAAGGGTTTTTATCTAGAACACATTCAGGGGGTTCCACCAAGAGCCCTTTATATCCCTAGGGTTCCTACCTAGACCGGGGGATTGACCAAGATCCATTTCACATTTCAAGGGTTTTATCTAGAACCCACCCGAGGGGTTCTACTGAGAACCCTTTTATAATCCAAGGGTTTTATCTCAAACTCACGAAGGAAGTTCTATTGAGAACCTTTATTCATGCTAAGGGTGTTATCTAGGACACATCCAGAGGTTCAACTGAGATCCATTTCACATTCCAAAGGTTTTTATGTAGAACCCAATCAGGGGGTTCTATTGAGAACCTTTATACCTTTATATATTCCAAGGGTTCTATTTAGAACACATCCAGGGGGTTTGACTGAGAACGTTATGTACTATGGTACAAAAAACCTCTTGATGAATCCTTGATCAAAGAGTTCTTCAAGGAATCCAACAACCCTTCAAAAAAATAGTTCTTTGGTTGAAAAGGGTTCTTAATGGAACAATTGGTCTTACAAAGAACCCTTGACAAACCCTTTCTTCAAAAACAGGGGGTTCTTCCAAAGCAAATAGTTCTGAGTAGAACCTCAGCGGAACAACCCTTTTGGAACTCTTATTTCTAAGAGTGAACATTTTCATAATTTCTGAACATGAGCTCACTAAACGTTAACCAACGTAAATACTGGGAGAACCTGACCCAGAACCAACAGGGTGTTTTGATCCAGTGGTGGTTCTGTTACTGTTCTTATTACCATTAGGTCGTGTTCCACCTGTTGAACCCACTGTTCTTTAATGAGCACCACATTCATTTGAATGAGATAAACAGATAAACGGATTAAGATAAACAGTAAACTTTATCTCTGACACCTTTGTACTGTTAATGATGATTTATTCTGTCTGTTCTCCTGGACTCGAACCTGTGGTGCTTTTACAGAAGCATGTACATTTATGTTCTCTGGTTCTTTGCCAGATGTACTTCATTTGAGAACAGAACAATAAACATCGACCTTTGTCCTCATGATTATGTAAAGAGCGAGTTAATGAACGTCCCATCCTGACCACGTTAACATGAGGCCTCTTCAGGTGACTCCCATCCAGAGAAGATCCTTTACTTCATCAAAAATACAAATAAAACAATATTTAAAAAACACTCACTTACAAGTAACCACAAGTCCTGCATTCAAAATATAATTTAAGTTAAAGAACAAAAGGATTATAAACAAAACGTTCTCACTGAATCGGTAATAAAAGTACTACTTGTGCAGTAAAACGTCCCCTGCTGTGACTGTTATCTGAAGTACATAAAATAATTAAATTTATCTACACATTTACCAGCTGCAGCAACAGAGTGATCAACACATTCATTCATCAATAATAATTATTATTATTAATATTAGAATATGTAAGGAATAACGCGCAGTGCGCAGGTCATTATAGTGAAATAAACCGATATGAAATCAATCATCCCGAAGGGGTTTATTTCACAATAACAACCTGCTCACTGTATATTATCCTGCTTGTTATGTTGCATCACCCTAAAAATCTGCCACCGTTATCACTGTTTATTGCACGGCTCAGTTGAAGACTGGATTTTGATTCTAAGGTCTTATTTATTTATAGCAGACTGTTGCACCATTGTTCACAATAATGTACATTATCCTTTACAAACTGCACATGTGCAATGTGAGACTGCAAAGTTTGACAGATGTAGCGACTGTAACTAAGGAGGGCGGGGCTTAGCAAAGCGTCAAATCTTACAGATTACACTTTTAATCACTACAGTTATCTGACAGCAGTATGATGCAATAATAGCAGTTTATAAAATTATTTAAATGAGCTCCACCTTTACTTGCTGCAACATTAAAGTGATAAACACATTATTATTCTGAAACGGGCCGTTCTGCATGAGTACTTTCACTTTTGGTGCCTTTTACATTTGAGTTAAATTTTGAATGCAGGACTTTTACTTGTTTATTTCTACTTTTAATGATATAAAACATGTGATTACTTCCTTCTGTGATTGCTGGAGTGTAGCTGAGTGTATCAGGCATTAAATGGAAAGTACTCAAGAAAATTAAGTACTTAAGTACACTTCCTGTGTGAGTTTTAGTTACTTACCACTACTGTGTCTGTTTCTTGTGTTTATTGAATCAATAAGTCTTTAGCAGCTCTGTGATCGACACCCACTGACTCCTTTTATTGATCCCTGAGCTGTTTCGAGTTGTTTCCACTCGCTCAGGTTAAAGTCTGCCCTCTAGACTCTGGTTAATACTTAATAACTGACTGGATTACAGTAAATAACCAATGAAATCTCTGCACAGAAAGCACATGCACACAAACTTACTCTGTTCAGAGCGTGGAGATAAGAGAGGGGAGTGAGGTGCTCTCTGCATTGTCATTTTATTGGTTCACACACTGATTACATCTGATCACATTTTAATATTGATAAGACTTGGAATGCACACCAGAGGAATCATCATCGTCATCATCATCATCGTCAGTATAAGTATATAATAAATATAAAAAAGAAATGAGAAAAGCTTTGTTTTACGTACAGCAGCGTTCTGTTTCTGTTTCTCTCCTGATCGTTCACCTGAACTGAGGGGAAAATAATAAAAGTATAAATCCTGAGGCTCTTCTGAAGCAGTTTAAACGTGACACCCCGGCCAAGTGCTAATTCATGGAGTAAGGATTGTTTGCCAAAGGGGACAATTACTCTGAGTGAGCAGTAATCCTATTAAAGCACTGATACTATTAGTGTTTGGACTGGACAGGAAGGAGGACTGTTGGTTTTGGCTTCGTGCCCGATTCTGAGTTTCACTGTTACACACGGTGGAAAAAACAACAACCACACAGAACCTGCAGAGTGTTTGTCAGTGTGACTAAAACATGTGACTCCATTGTGATTAATTTAAATTTGCAGTATTTTACAGCTGCTTTGGCTCAGTTTTCAACGTGCAGAAAACAGTTAAACTGACTTGTTAAAGCTGCTGGAAGCAGAAATTCTATAAAAAGATAAGTTGATTGTTGAGTAAAATTAGGAGTGAAAGCATTTTGTGCCGTAACTCCTAATTCTCTATTGTAAAAAAAAAAAAAAAAGAGCCAAAGCAATCATAAAATGCTGTAAAAGCTGTTATTAAGTAACCAGACATCCTGCATTAGTTAATGATTTTCTTCCTCGCAGCCTCTCTCTTCTCACGCTAGATGTTGGCGCCCTCTTGAGGACAGGTTGGTGCATTGTCACAATTGATGTTCTGGAGATACATGGTTTTCACAGGACATTTACAGACAATATAACCAAACCGTCAACTATAATTATTTCTGAAAATTACAAATAATTAAACAAAAACTTGACTTTAATTCTGGTGTTGGGTCAAATTGTTTCAGTTTTTCTAAAATCCTGCCTTTGGGTCTTTAATCTCAACGTCTTGTTTAAAATACATCGTACATTTGTGTCTTTTCTTCCAAAGTGTGAAATAAAAAGCTGCGTTTTAAAAGCAGAGTGTGATCCTGAGGCCCTGAGAGGCGAGTGAGACAAAAATAAAAATCTGTTGATCCATTTTCTGTGTCTGATCTAAACTGTTTTCTGTCCTGTGTTTATAACTTAAGAACAGGGGGATAAAAAGGTTTTGCCGGGGTAAATCTTTCAAAATTCCTCTTAATTTTTTATCTGTGAGACATCCATCAGTTTTTATTTATTTTTAAATCTGGAGTCGGGTCCCAATGGCAGCAGGCTGAGCGAGGTTTTCCAGATGTCCCTCTCTTTCCAGCTCCTTCTGGGGGATCCAGATGTGTTCTCAGGCCAGATGGGATGTGTAATCCCTGCACTGAGTTCTGGGTCCACCCCGGGATCTCTGGCTCCTTCTGGATGCCCAGGCTCCTCACCTTATCTCTAATGGCATTCATACACAAAGTATTAAGCCAGCCAAAATGTAGTCTAACTAACCAGATGCACACTGCTGGTATAAGTCCTGCCATTGGTCGCTTGCATCAAGCAGCATTCCTGCATCTGCTATCTACATTTTCAAAGTCCGTGAGTTGCAACCTACGCTGAAAACAGCAGATTAGCGCCTGGGACACTAATGGACATAAGCAAGCTGACAGCTGTTATCTTTTCTTTTGCAGTGATGGAGTCATTTTAATGTCAGAGCTCGCCTCCTAACATGCAAATGTTCCACCACAAGAAAATCCACCTAAACATTATTCTGCAGCAGCACAGTCGCTGCATCCTGGGCTTAGCACTGCCTGAAATGTTTGTGATTGGTTTAAGGGTCTTTTTTTCGCCTAGAGCAGAATGTTTATGTGGAACCAGACCTTCCTCCAGCGCTGAGAGCTGTGGAGAGACGTCTGGCTATGCAAGACTAGCTGTAAGCTAATGAGCAACTAAAAGCTAGTGTCACCAGCTGTATGTGACGGTTCTTTCTGTTTTGTCGCTCCAGTCTCTCTTCTTTTTCTCCCCTCCTCTCTATACGTTCATGAAGTCACTTTAAAGTACATTTTCTCCTCCAGTCAGCAGTCAGCGTGGACAGAGAGAGTAATTAGCTCACAGTAAACAGTCGAGTGAGATCAGCTCCACCGTGTTTCGTTGCTGCAGGCAGGTTAAGAAGCGAGAGGGAAGCTCATGAGCACAGGTGAGTGTTGGAACAACGTCCAAATTGCTGCTGATGCTGCACCAAACCACCTCAGTGCGTTCTGAGCGTCATGGTCTGAGGAAGCTAACAGAACCTTTAGCATCTTTTTTTTGTTGCATTTTGGCCACAAAAGCCTCCATGTTTTCTTCCACATCCTTCTTAGAACATGAGTTAGAGGTGCACTTCAGCCTCTTGTGGCCAAAATGAGCATAACAACAACAAACACTTGGAAAAACTGATCCTGGAAAACATAAATCACCTGGCAAAACCTTTTTTTTCCCCACGTGGTCTTAAGTCATAATCACAGGAGAGAAAACAAGTCAGATCAGACTTCCTGTCTTTTCTCACTTCCCTCTCAGGGCTTCCGTAGTTTCATCTCTGATACAGTAAAGAGCCATTTTTTAAACATCTGGAACCAGCGACTTCTTTAAAAGGCATATTCTTTCACTATCCTCATCTGTCTCCTCGTATACTACACTATCATATTAACACAAAAAAAATAGTTTATGCACTTACAAAGCCCAGAAAATAGAGGCAATATATTATAGCTCACCAACAGTTCAGTCCAAAAAGAGAAAAATCAACAAAATGCACGATAACACCCAACTTACCAATGTTATTAACTCGGAATATCATGCAATTAAATACCATCTACAGCATATTTGTAGTTAAGTCACCACGATGAAACTGCAAATTTACATAAACAGCGTGATACTATAATCTCAACCATTGTCATAATCTCAGTAGTTAGCTTGCAATGTTCAGTACATAGAGAATCAATTAAGAACGACAGTAATATCTTAGCATGCTGCATGGTTTTCACTGTCTCACAGAGCGGCTCAGAGGGGTCCGGTGCACACACGGAGGCGTCGGTTCAGGGGTCAACTACACTCCAGAGAAAGAGGGACAAAAGAACAGAGGAAAAAAAAAAACCAAACAAACGCTCCACTGAATAACAAAACAAAAGGGATAATTAAATACACCCACCGGTCTCTTTTTTTCTCTGTGAGACACGTGGTGGTACAGTTTGTTCATTTCACACAGGCAGCCTTTAGTCGTGCAGAAAAACAGCCACTGGTAAGAAGAAGAACACAGGTAAGAGTCATGCTCGTCATCATAAAAAAAGAAGAAGAAGAAGAAGAAGAAGATACCAGAATGAGAGGTTTAAAAGGACTAAGAAATATACTGTACAGTTGAAAGAGCACAACAATAGACTGCAGCCATAATAATACTAGAAGTAAGGAACAATAATTTTTAGGTTTGAGGAGAAGTAAAAGGGGAAATCTTGGACAGGAGAGCGTCACGCTCACGCAGAATCAAGGACAGGAGGACGGGTGTAGTCCAGGCCACGAACGGGGCCGACTCGAAGACAAGACGCGGGCTTTAAGAGTTTCTTTTTATTTATTTTTATTTTTTGGCTGATGCGCCCTCTGCAGTAGCGTAGTTTTTTTTTGGCGATGGGAGCGTCGGTGTGACTGTCTGTGGTTGTAGAGAGAGACAGAGAGAGAGAAGAGCGAGGTGGGTGTGCAGAGTGCAGCGGGGCGTCGGCGTGACCCCCCCCCCCCCAAAAAAAAAAACCCTCTTCAGACTCCTTTGATCCACCCTCCATCCACCTGCACCTCTCTCTCAGCGCTGATTCGCTCTCTCAGATGATCCACTTACTCCTTCTCTGCTCCTCTCGGCCTCCTCGTCGGTCTCGTGCCTGGAAACAAAGGAGACAAACTGTGAAGTTTATCTGCAAACTGCAACAGTTAAACATTCTTAAAACTTATCTTTACTCCCTCGTAGAAAAATCCAGAATGTGTAAATATGCACATTTGTTTTGTTTGTTTCTGACGTTTAACCGCTGGACACAAGACGTCTCCTCCTTCATTCACCGTAAAAACTAAACAGTTGAAAAAACTCAAAATTTCAAGGAAACTTACTGCAACAGATTTTTGAGTTTTGAGCCCAACTCAAATTCTTAAGTTTTGAAAAAGTTTTACCAACCCTTAAGTTGGCTAAACAACTTAACTTTTTTTTCAGTGTTGAAAGCTCCTCTCTCAGTGTTTGTGCACTGAAGTTTCATGCTGGTTTGTGATTGGCTCCAAACTAGTTGTGATGTAATAAAATACTGCAGGTATATGCAGGAGTTTAGCTGAGTTTTAAAAGCCTGGGTTTTCCCCATCTGTCTAACTCAAAGGCAGGCGCTTTTGTATTTTTGGCCGCCGCCTTTCGACCAAAGCGAAGGCCTAAAAGCTTTTTATGCCACTTCTATTGTGCCTTTCATCAGCAACTACTTTTTATGTTTATGCCAAACGCGCACGGGTGCGGTGCTCAAGCGTGGAGGGAAATGGGAGATGACACATTGACAATTTCTGCAAGATCAAAGTAATCGTGAGGCAAACGAATGTGTGTAAGCTAAGTTAGCCTAAGTTACAGAGGTAAATACGACTGGACATCGAACCTCAGAAGCCCGATTTTTGAGCACCAGCACTTGACAGATCAGTTAGAAAACACGTACGAACGTTAGCGCAGGTATTTTCCCTGACGAACAGGTCAAAAGCAACACACTTTCTACCACCACTGTCTGAAAAAAGAAACACAAACTAACTTGTTTTCTTGGTCTGTTAAATGCAGTTTTAATGTTCTTTTAGCATTTCATTTGAATGTATTTCTGTGCTCCTGTAAAGCACTTTGAATTGTGTCTGAATGGTTCTATATAAATAAAGTTTCCTCGCCTCGAGGCAGCAGGAGACCAGTAACTCCCGTGTTCTGAGCCTGAAAAAGGTTCACGCCCGCAGTGATCCTTTGCTTCATGTTGTCAGACTCTACAGGAGACTCTGATTGGTGCTCAGTCTTAATGGTCCTGCCTGAAATTTGGTTTGCAGCAAAACCAGATGAAAAAAAAGACATTTTCCCCTTTTTTGTGGGGCCAGGAAAGAATAAAAGGGTCGGTAAGTGATTAAAGGGAAACACTGGCTGTGTATGACGCACATCTAAACACCCACAGCCATTGTTTTCAGTCTGAGCCCACACGCCAGTGATGAGCATCATTACAGGTTTACCTGCGTGAATATGTGAGGATACACAACTGTCCTGTTTCACAGCGCTGACATGTAACAACTTCTCAGAAAAACAGCTGTTTTCTCACATTTGCTCCCAAATCTTCTCATCCTACTTTCAGCAAAAATGCAAATTAGCGATGTTTCCTTCTACTATCTTATTCTTATTTTACTTTATTCTATTTGTGTTACGTATCAGTGTGTGTGATTTCTGCCCAGGTACGGCTCCTCTCCCTCCTTACAGCTGCAGTCAATCAGCTATCAGGTCCTGGTGTGTAAACGCAGGGAGTCTGCAGCAGGATGAGACTTTGGTCTGTGTGTCTTTAGTCCTGTAGACTGCTAGACTGCTTGCTGTTCACATTAATGTTAGTGTTTAGTAGCCTCTCTGGCTAGCAAAACCAAATTTGTCTCAGTTTTCCCTTCTTCCTTTTTACTTGTAATTATTGTTAGATCTCATCCGCTGGCCAAAACTTTGGCGTCGTAACAATTTGGGTCCACAAAGTGGCTGCAAGTCTTCCTGGTGTCCACACAGACACAACAATATAAAATCACACAGTGGGTCAATGAGACAATAAAATTCAATACAAGACAACTAAGACAAGAAGATGAATGAAACGACTCTACACATGAAGCAATAAATCACAAAAAATAAACTGTCACAAACACCAAATAAATAAATAAAATAAAACAAAAAGATTTCAGAACTGCCGAAACAACATTTACCTGCAATTCATTAATTTTAGTTTAGTGACTTTTTGACTGTTTTTGATCTGTCGTGTTGGTGTGGAGCAGATTCCAAACTGAAGAACCTCTGTGAAGAACAGTTCTCATCATACAGTTTGTTCTTGGCGTTAATAACACCAGAGGACCAGAACTCACATGTGACAAAAACCACGATACACTAGTTTGTTAGCAAAGAACTGCGGTGCGTGACCGTATGCACGAATAACAAAAGACTAGATTTAAGTTGATCGTCCACAGTTAGCCGAGATAATCGATCATGCATCACACACACACACGTTTCTGTGGCGTGTTTTTGTACCTCATCCCTGCAGCGGGGCAGCAGGAGCTCCTGAGCAGTGGAAGTGGACGTTCTGCCACCGACTTTCCCTGCGGTGCCATACTCTGGTCTCTTCTGATTGGCTGGAGCGAGGACGGCCCTGCCCGTCGACGAACTGCGTCAGGCGGATGTAGGCGATGCAGGCGGCGTCGTCCCCGATCATGTGCACGTGGGGGTTGAGGATGGTGGTGTGGATGGGTTTGCTGTTCTTGGAGAGGACTGTCGGGAGAGAGGGGCCTGACTTTGAATTTTACCAACAACTCAGTCACTTCATAAACACATCAACAATGTTTGTTTTTTTACTGTGGTTCTTACGATTGTCAAAGTAAAATCTGTGGAAGTCCATTCCCTCCACCAGGTTACCCAGCCCCTCCGGCTCAAACGAGGTCAGACCAGGGTCGCAGATCTTCCTGTGAGAACATGCAGGATAAGATCAGGACGCCACCAACTTCAGTATCATCTCTTAAACTCTAGGGGCCCTATTTCAGGGATTTGAACACCACACTCAGCCCCAGTCTACAGGAACTGTTAATCCCAGGCTAATGGAGCTGTTAGCTCCAGGCTAAGAAAGCTTTCCCGCCCTGAATCTGTGGGGCCTCAAGATAGCAAACTGTGAACAATGTGCCCGAACACACCTCATTACAAGACCAACAAGGCCATGAGCGCACAGGTGGTCGTACATTTTAAAGTACAGCATGAAAACTACAAGTACATCGGTCAGAAACTAGCCGTGCTGCTGTGTGCCAGGTCAGGCGTAAGACAGAACCCTAAATCATGTTTTAAAGTGGATATAGAGTTCTGTCACAATATCATACATCTAAAAAACAGAAAACAGAAAATAAAATTTACTCAAGGGCTGCATGATTTGATAAAAATGTCATACTGCAATACGATTAGTGGAAACGATCAGTTTTGCATTTAAAAAAAACTATTAAAATCGTGATGATGTTTATTTATTGAGGTCTGAACCAAACAACCATGTTTTCTTTCACCTGGAGAACAAGAACTTTTAGTCCAGATCATCTCTGCAGCTCCACAGAACCTCATTATAATGATGTTTTCTCACACATTCTTCTGGTTCTGCGATTTGGATATTGCACTCAGCCGTACTGCAATTTTGTTGCGATTGCGATTAATTTCGCAGCCCTAATTTACTCTTTTGCACACTTTTGGCCACGCCCCAGTTTGATGACATCGTAGCTGCACTCTGAGGTTTTCTGACATGTAAAGAAACTTTTCATTTCCACCAAGAAAAGACGTTAATGAAAAGAAAAACATGATAAAAATGAAAATACTCACAGAAAGTCACTTAGTATCTCATCATTATGACTTAGTGAGACAAAACTTTGATTGTTAATCTATGACTTTGACTCACTGTCTTACAATTTTGAATTAGTAGAAATAACTGTGACCTAAAGGACCAATTCACCCTAAAATCAAAAATGAATATTTCTCCACTGGCCTGTAGTGTCATTTATTTATCTAAATAGTTTTGGTGTGAGCTGCAGAGTTTTGGAGAAATCAGATGTCTGCCTTCTCTCCAGATTAATGGAACTAGATGACACTCAGCTTGTGGAGCTCAAAGCAAAAAGAAAAGCCCGGTGATCTGGATCCGGTTACATGATCCGAGAACTAGTTCTTCACTACTGAACAACACCTGCCAACTGTATCACCGTGCAGGAGGAAGCATCTTCATGGGTCATGATTTCAGGAGAGACACTGGTGTTGAGTTTTTCAGATTCATTTTCTTGCAGTATGAGCAAAACAAGCTGGGCACCTTTTGACTCAGTAACTGAAACCTTGTACTTGATATCTCATCATTTAGACGTTAAAAGTCTTAACTTTGTATCCTGTCATTTACACTCAGTAACTCCCAACATTTTCTACAGTTTCCAGTGGTGGAAGAAATATTCTCTCATTATAAATACTCTCTTATTAAGTCAAGTTGTACTTAAGCAAAAGTATGTGAGTATATTAGCAGCAAAATGTAGCTGCTGAGTTTGAATGAAGTGAGTTTTACGACGATAAAATGAATGTTTCTGTAAATGGAGTTTGGCGGATTTGAACAGATGAATAAATCCTCTGTTTCTAGTTTTAAAAAGGATCTTTCTCTTTAAGAAGAAGGTCTCTCTCTGTATGTATCTGACAATTAAAATAACAATCTGAGCCTGCTGGCGGCAAAAACAAAGACTTTCAGTGGACAAACTTTGCAGACAAAAGGTTGAAAAATACAGAAGTTACCCTCAAGTAAATGTACTTAGTTACATTCCACCACTTGGCTCACCTTGAGGGTTTTCAGTTTTATCATGCATGACTTTTCATCATATTTTCTTTTCACTGGCTTCCATCACAGCCCCCCCGCCCTCCTCTGCCTCCCCTCCATCACTCAGCATTATTCTTAATTGTGCAGCACGGCGGGAGCGAGAGGATAAAACAATGGCTGCAATTACTTTTTAATCTTTTAATACAGAGACAAAACACATTTGTGTGTCAATCACAGTAATGGTTTCTCCGCGGCTGACGGAGAAGCTTTCATTTCACAGGATAAAAATCAGACTTCTCCTACACGTCTGTGGAGATTTTATTTTAAAATTTTTAAATAAGGCAAAAGAACGAGCGGCGGACTCACGCGTAGGCCTCAAAGTCTCCATTATTGACAGCTTCGATCAGCTGCTCCGTGATCTTTATGATCTCCTGTTTGCGAGCTGCAGAGAAGAAACAAATGCAACGTGAGAATAAAGTCAGTGTAGCGGCTAAAAACTCCTGCAGGAGCGGACTCAGACTCACCGAGCAGCTTGTTACTCATTGTAAATCTCGTCTGTCACCTCTCGTTCATCCGTGAGTGAGATCTGCTCCATGCTACCGCACACGTTCAAACTACTCCCATTCAGAAAAGTTGTGCGGCGTCCCTCTCCATGGCTCTCAAACAATCCTCTCCACCTGTCTTTTCGAGAATAAAACCGTCCCCTCCGTCTCTGTCTGTTACCGCTCTCTACCTCCATCCATCACACATCATGTCTCTTTGTGTTTGCATGTGAGGAGGCTGCTGCTCCGGCTCATCACGCTATTCTTGTCCCAGCCCTTTAGATGAGATTTACTGTGTCCTTCTCCCCTCGCTGCTTCCTCCCCACACTGAGAGGAAGGCTTAGCTCGCTCTGATTGTCTCTATCTCTCTCTGACAGTCTGTCTGTCTGTAGCGCTGGATCCTCTACTTAAGTAAAACTACGGTAAAAATACTCTGTTACAAGTATTGAAAGCATTAAAACAGTAAAACTTTATAAATATATGTGCAAATAA
>JAJHUR010135964.1:0-12075 GCA_027495735.1 Lutjanus campechanus | reverse complement strand
TATATCTAAATATTTCATCTGCATTTTTGTAGCCAATCAGGTGATCTGATCACAAACCAGCCACTGAAAACTAGACCTGCAACGATTAATTGATTATTAAATTAATCAGCAACTATTTTTATAATCAATAAATCATTTTGAGTCATTTGTTAGTTGTCTGAGGATGTTTGCCTGAACTTCATGAACCTGCATGTGAAGAAATACGACCAATACACCTGACAGCAGGTAACAACAGATCACAGGACAAATTCTTACATGACGCCTGCCTGCAGTTTTACATTAATCTCACTAAAGGAGAGACTTGATGTTCTTTATGCCTCTATTGGAATCAGAAATCAGCCAAAATGAGTTGGAAAATATCTGCACAGTCCAGTCAAAAGTTGACTGTTACTCCAAAACCCAAAATATTCAGTTTACTGTCATAAAAGATGAAGACAAACAGCAAATGACCACAACTGTGACGACAACACAACCAGAAAAGTCGTCCCAAAAAGATTTGTGCGATGATGAATATAAATACTATTAAACAATAAATACACAAACAGTACATCAGTTATCATCACTGCGGCAGATTAATCTTCTGTCGATCGACTAATCAATAAATGAACTCGTTGTTTCAGTGGCGGATCGGACGGACGTGTGGACAGAACAGAACAAGACGAGAGAAGCCGATGATCTCAAGTCAACCGTTCATTAACTAACAGCAATGTTCTGTCCAGCCAGGCATCACACACACACACACACACACACACACACACACACACACACACGCTGACATGTGCAGTGTTACATCACAACCTACAGCAACATGGCCGAGCGGAGGGAAGAGGCAGATGTAACAGATAATAAATAAATAAGAGCTCTACGACGTGTGTGACTGTGTTTCCCTCCACAGAGGCTGAACGCCCGCTCGCTCGCTCTCTGTTGTAGCTGCAAAAACACTTTTCATTTTTGATGACAGTCATGTTACTCCGATCCTTTCAGTTTACTTTAAGCGTGTATTTTTAAAGTATAATGAAGAAGAGGAGGAGGAGGGAGAAGAAGAAATGTCTTTGTATGGAGGTGATGTTAGTTGAGACCTTTAAAGTGTAACTGCAGCCTCGGGTCAGTGGGGCTGAGAGGGGGGCTGGTGGTGGTCAGGGTTAATTTCAGGGCTGATTTAAAACAGGAGACGCCCCGCTGAGACGTTTTCAGCCCCCGATTTTTATAAATTTGGTTTGAAATGTCAGTATGAACACCAGCATTACGGTACAGACAGATCATTTACACGTAGTTTACAGCTCAAGTGTGCAGTGCCTCTTTTTAAATATATGTATTTTTTGGTTGATAGCACAGCTGAAGTCAGGACGGGAAAGGGGGAGACAGCATGGGGGGGTGGTATGCAGCAAAGGGCCACAGGCGGGAGTCGAACCCACAGCTGCTGCAGGCGCCGGGGCGTACGCTCCATCAACTGAGGTACCCACCACCTGTGCAGTACGTCTTTAAACAGGCTCACTGTACGTCATCCTTTGCTTAGACTCACACTCAGCGCTGGAGAAAAGTCTGGTTCCACACAAACACGTTCTGCTTTATGTGAAAAAACACTCTGCCTTGTTTACATTTCTTTAAACCAATCACAAACATCCTGGGCGGAGCTAAGCTCAGGATGCAGCGACGGTGCTGCTGCAAAATAATGTCGAGGGGGAACTTGTATTGGTGGAACATTTGCACATCAGGAGGTGATCTTTAGTATAAAAATGACGACATCACAGGGAACAGCTGTTAGCTTGTTTACGTTCGTACCGTTAGTGTCCCAGGTGCTAATTTGCTGTTTTCAGCGGAGACTTTGATGAAAACGTGGACACAAACGCAGCGATGCCAGCAGTGAGTCTCCAGTGAGTCACACTGTGAGTCAGATTCTCCTTTGACCTTCATGCTTCTGTTCATCATGACTACATGAGCTGAAACATTTCAGTTAGTACTTCTACCTTTACCTTCTGTCTATAATGATCGATTTTAAATTAAATTTACTACGACTGAGCAGAGAGGGTCGTATTTTCTGTTACTTCTGCAGACCTCTGCTCTGTAAAAACTTATAGGATTTACACAAAGAGAAGTTATTAAAATTTAAAATATTAGATTAATTAATTACTGAATACCAAATGAGGTAACATCTCTTTTAATCCCCCTTGTTTCTCATTTATAAGCAGTGTAATTAATGAATTACAACAAACTATAATGTGGTTAAAAAACACATATTTTAAAGTGTTAATTATTGTATTTGTCAACAACTATAATTCCTCCCATGAAGCATCTGTAACTGTTGTATAAACACGTCCTCCCACAGTGTGGCTGCAGCCCACAAGTTCCAGTTTAATGAGACGGAAATAACCAAAAAATATTTATGATCATGTTTAAAAAGTAACCAGAGGTATTAAAACAAAGATTCAAATGATTGTCACACTGTGTCTCGTATTGATCAGTCTCAGGTCAAAGTGCACCGAGGCATTCTTAAGTTTGGGAATGGCTAAAATAGACATTTATTTTATAGACATGTAAATTTATCAATAATGTGTGTAACATAATTAATTATAATTTTTAATAATAAGTATTTATTAATTTAGACACACTTCATCATACCAAGTGCAAAAGCAAATTCCATCCACTGATGAAGCCTGTGAGATGTGGCAGAAAGCTCTGGAAGAAAGTAGTAAAGTAAAGTTTTTAATTCAGTATTTTTACTTAAGTAAAAGATCTGAGTGTAATTGAGGCTCAAAAATGTGCTTATATCTGCTCACTACATTATAGTGTGTTATAAACATTAATAATTGTTAATATACTAAAACTAAACTGCACATAAGTTCTGAATTCTTTTTTAAATTTCAAAATGCCCACAGGACCCTCAAGACTTCTTAAATCATCACTTTAAATCCTTAAATCCGCAGGAGCAGCAGGTAAACATGGAGAACATGGAGAACATGGAGCCTGGAACGTGTTTCATGTTCTGAGATAAAACTAAAACACAGAACCAGCAGCACTAACAGTGTGTTTACATTCGGTTCTTATCTCTCGCTCTAATCCGCTCTCCTTTTCTCTGGCTGTCATGAGACTGAACATCTGGAGCTCTCGCACAGCTGGAGGCTCACAGGGTGGAGATGAACGCAGGCGAACGAGGGGGAACCAGAGAACCACAGGCAGAACGAAGGGCTGCAGGTGGAGGAGTAACATGGACGGAGTATGAAGTGATAAAAACATCAGGTATCAGTGAGGGGGAGGAGACAGGATGGAGAGAGAGAGAGAGAGAGAGAGAGAGAGAGAGAGAGAGAGAGAGAGAGAGAGAGAGAGAGAGAGAGAGAGAGAGAGAGAGAGAGAGAGAGAGAGAGAGAGAGCGAGGCGGTCCACAGGATCTCATGCGTGGATGATTAAACTCGATGACTGAGACTTGCACAGTCACATGCAGTCAGTGTGGGAAATCCTGATGTGAATAAAAACCCTGAAGGCTGCAAATACTAAACTTATGCATATTCATGTGTGAATGCGTCCACGGGGCTGCGGACACACAAACTAACACACATGCATGAACACACCAGGGTTTGGATTTCTCCACATGATGGAGCAGCGTGCACAGAAAAACCAGAAATGTGCACAGATTAGCTTTAACAGTGTGTTTGCCTGTTTTAACGCCAGAAGAAACGTCCAAACTTGTTACTTTCAAAGCCAAAGACAATTTTATGTGCCAACTACATTATTTTTACGTTTTAAAAAGCCCCTTTTACGTTAAAGTTAGCGACTGTGTCCTGCTCTTTTCTTCATTTGTGTTTGTTTTCTGTTTTTTGTTTTTTTATCCTGGTGGAAGGGACAGTGTCCTGCTCTCCTGTCTTTATTCTGTTATTTTATATAACGGTATTTGGTATTTAACACATTGTGTGTGAGAGTGGAAACATTAACAGCTGTAGCAACAGTAACTAGGAGGGGCGGGGTTTATCAAGTAATTGTTAAGAAAAAATAAATGAGTTCAGTGACAGTGGGTATTTAATATATTGACATATTTTTCTCTCACCTGTGTCTCCAGGGTCTTCTTCTCATTGGTCAGCTGCTCCAGCGACAGCGCCGTCCTCTCTGCCTTTTCAGTGGCCTGGAAAACATATTTATAACATTTACTTCCACATGTTGTGTTAAAATACAGACACACAAAGATGATTAATTACAAAACAAGCTTGTTTTCCTGATTTGCCTGATCTCAACATAATATACAGTCCAAACAAGCGTCTAATTTCAATTCAAATCAATTTTCCATTGCATGGTCCAATCGTGCATCGTGGATCTTTTAACACATATATATTTTCTCCCGGGTACGTGTGGTACAGCTGCAGGTTTGACCCTGTTAGTCTCATGTGAGCAGCTTTTGGTGAGAGTGGTGTGTCGGTCAGGTCATGTTTAACAAAAAGTACACGATTAACGTCACTGCTTTGGGGTCAAGTCTTAACACAAACATTAATATTTTTTAAAATGCACCAGGTTAGAGGATTTCTGATACAATTTACAGCATCAGTTCTCTGAGAATCTCTTTCATATTCAAGCAAACTTGGAATTATAACTGAGATATTCCAAACTGAACTGGCAGCTTGTGAATCAAATCAAATCGATTTGGGAAATCTGAATCGATACCCAGCCCGAATCATGAAATATTTAAAAAAAAAATTATTTATTTTTATAAACAAAGGCAAAATAATATGTTAAGACGATATCATAAAATACTTTTCTAATGACGAGCATGAAACTTTTATCATAATCATTCATTCTTCAGTGGTCTTGTGTAATTTCTGACTTTTTATAATAGAATTGATCAGTTTTTGGGATTATTATCATGTTGCGTCCTGTGTTTTATCCTGTTGTCTGATCTGAAATAAACAGACTCTTGGTTTCTGATCCGTCCCAAATAATACCAAATAACCAAATAAGCAAATAACCAAATAACCAAATAAGCAAATAAGCAAATAAGCAGGTCTACATGACTTAATTCTTAACGTAACGTTAATTTAAAGCTGTAGTAACTGTTCGTGGCCACTAGAGGAACCAAGATGTAAACACAGCATCACCACATTATCACCTTATCAAGTATTTTAGTCGAACACATTAACAAACAGGTGTTTATTTTAACATTATTATTAATTTGGAGTCTTGTCTGTGTCCACCTGATGAATCAGTTCAACATTCGCTCTCTTTCAGCTCGGTTTTGGTTTCGACCGACTCCAGAGGGGAATTATCTGACTCTTTAGCTGCTAAACGCTTCGCTACGTCCACCAGCTCGTCTCAGCTCCGTCTGTCTGCTGTTTGCTGCTGAGCAGGTGGTGTATTGTGGGTTTTTTGGAGCTTTTTACTCTGAAAACATCTGCCTGCTGCTGCTGGAAACAACACTGATGAGAACACTGATGGAATTAAACCCAAACATTAAAGAAAAGCAATGAGCTGAAAGATGCTAAAACGCCCCGTAGAGCTGAAGGGAACAGAGTCACAACACACAGCATCACTAATAGCAGTTTGATCCATTATTAATGTAATTTTTGTTTTTCATGTTTTGTACGATGACACAAAACATCAGAATCGCCCTCAGGTTAAAGCTCAGGTGCAAACTGAAAACCAGACCGCAGAGATCAGAGGTCATTTAAAATCTTGGCTAAAAAAAGGAACGACGCTCTTTACTGAGTCGGCCTCGAGCGCATTCAGCTGTTTCACTTTTTAAATCCCTTTGTGACGAGCGCCGTGCAGCAAAGAGACGAGGTATGAAAGCTCCGACTTTAGGGAAAGAGAACAAAAGGCTCCCTCATAACTACAAACTGTAATTCCCCTCTGTCTGCTGTTTACTGCTCCATTTATGCTTCTGCTGCTGAGACGTCTCACGTGTGCAGAGACACTGACAACTCGAAATATAAGAGCATAAATACAGAATGTGCAGAGTGTTTCTGCAGCTTGAAACACAGCAGTGAATTTGTCTAAAGGTGCATAAAGGAGACACAAAAACTGAGGATAAAATG
The DNA here is from genome assembly GCA_027495735.1 of Lutjanus campechanus. Classification (NCBI taxonomy): domain Eukaryota; kingdom Metazoa; phylum Chordata; class Actinopteri; order Lutjaniformes; family Lutjanidae; genus Lutjanus; species Lutjanus campechanus. The sequence goes on along the minus strand of JAJHUR010135964.1, from coordinate 6,061 downwards.
CATTTGCAACAGGAATTTAAAGGTACCATTAAAGCTCACGTCTCTAAATATCAATTACAAACTATTTTTTATTCTTCTTCCCATTTATTATTCATTTTAGACACATGTATATTTTTTTCCTCACTTTCTCTGCCATATAAATACAATCTTACACTAAATTAAATCACAGTAACTGGGTGATGTTATTATTATTATCACAATAATTATCACTATTATTTCACCCTTGATTTGTTTTATATATGCGTCATCTCAGATTCTGTGAGTCACTGTTTTCTTTGTCTGTCCTCGTACATTTCATCTCTGTTTCTATCTGTAAAGTCATCGCTGCATTGATTTTACAACAAAAAATAAAAATAAATGATTTTAAAGAATGTTTACAAACAGTTGCGACGGCTTGGCGTCAACTCACCGTATGTTACATTATTATTGTAACACGATCCCGAGAGATCTCGCGGGATTTGATGCCGTGCGACAGTTTGCTGTAGTAAAACTTTGCAATGAGAGAAACAGAAGCAGAAGTTAAACGAGTATGGATGATAAAATGTTTGAGGAGACGCGTTTATTCTGCAGCCAGAACAGGAGGTGAGATTTTAGATTTTAACTGGCTCTCAGTGTTTTTCTTTGTGTTTTTCCTGCGTGCTCTTGGATTTGGACTCTGGTTTGGACTGTGGATTCTGGATTCTAGACTTTTTTATGTCTTTCCTTTTGGATTTGTTTGTTGCCTTTGTTTCACCTTTTTGTCATCTCTGTAAGTTTTATTGTGTTTGATTAAATATCATTGAACTGCCTCGAGTTTCCTATATTTCTCCTGTTCCTGGTTGACAAACTTTAACACTTTATCTTGTCCTTCTGCCTTCAAGCAACCGTGTGAGTGTGTTTGTGACCAGAGCTGTTGTGACTGTGACGTTACTGTCTGCGTCGCTGCGTGCATGACGTGACCATCGTGCAGAGCATGTGTGTGAATTTGACCGGCGCAGAATCGAATACGTGACACTGACCAGCCTGTTCTGGTCTCTGGCTGATCGATCGGTGCGTCCCTACATATTATCCATCTACTTATACAGAGTTAAAACTCAAAACTTCATTGAAGCAGTTCCTCCTGACCGTTACAGCAGTTTTGCACTTGAACACATCATGACGACGAGCAGCCAGAGAGCCGACTGACTCTGCAAAACTGTAAAAGCCTGAATAAAAAAGGCTGACTGGTGCGAACACTTATCAAACTCTAATGGGGACGAGAGTAACGTGTCCACGTGTGCGTTAGTAATGTTTCAACAACATCAGATTAGCCCGAGGCCGCCGTCAGCTTTAGAGTGGGAGAGCTGCACTACATTAAAGGAAAGGCTACTTTCAAAGTCCACACAAACTACGTGCTCGTGACATTTTCTGTGTTTCCCTTCAACAAGACCACAAATAATCTGTTAACAGCCAGAAGCAGACTGAGCTATCTTGGTGAGAATCAGCAAATGCCAACGCGCTGATTCATCGTCTGAGACTGTTTACACGGGGATGAGATGTAATGTCGTTTTCGGCCACAGCAGGCAGCTGTTCTCAGAGAAAAGGCTCTAAAATCCCACAGTACACAACCTGCTCAGCAGCAAACAGCAGACAGACGACTGGTGGACGTAGTGGAGCATTTAGCAGCTAAAGACACTGATATCTCCCTCAGGAGGTGGGAGGGACAAAAAAGCTGAAGTAAAGTGAACAACAGACAACAGACACGACTTCAAATCAACGATCATGTTGCTCCGAACCTGCTGGATGTGAAAACAAGCGACTGAAAATATATAATAATATATATAAGTATTATATTATATATTATATTATTTTGTTAAATGACTAATTCTGCAAAAATGGACCCTGTGACTCATATTTTATTATTATTAAGTTGTTAATACTGATGCATTAATGTTAGAGCAGCATTTTACTGTTGTAGCTGCACCAAGTGGAGCCAGTTTGAACTATTTCATATAAAGTTAGTTAGTTTAGTCCAGTGGTTCCCAATCTAGGGCCTGGGCCCCTCCAAAGGGGCCACGGGATAATTCAAACACTGGTGATGATTAATGGGAGAGAAATATTTTGTGAAACACTGGATAACTGACAGGCGTCACCAACCTGAGCTGCCGTCCCTCCTCAATCTGTCAATCTGTGGGTCAGCTGCACTAAAACATTACATTTAGATGTGTTTTGTCTTCTTTGTTGAGTTTGTGGATAAACCTTAATCTGAAAAGCAACTAGTAACTTTATCTGCCAGATGAATGTGGTGGAGAAAAAAACACACACAACATCCCAACGTTTTTGGACTCGGGGTTGAACCTTAGTTTTTTTGATTTAAAGGGAACTCAACCACCAAATTACATAGAATTCAGCAGAGTCAAACATGAGACGACAGCTGCTGAGCTAAGCTTCCTTTAACTGTCTGTTTGTTAGCTGTTGACTCTCCCCCAGTGTTTACAAGTGGTGTTATTGTTTGTGCTGCTGTCACAGAGACAACACCTGTAAACAACACCGGATTACTTTGTTTCCTTAGAGCTTCGCTCCACGCAGAAATGATGTACACTACTGTTGAAATAAGAGAGTAGGAAGAACAATATTTTCTGAAGAGGTGCACTGAAAGCTGCTGGGATGATGTGCACAGCATAGTAATAACAAAGTCACATTCAGTGGAAACAAGTCCACAGCTGAGTGACCTCCTACCTGTACGAGCTCCTTCTCTCTGCACTGACTCTCCTCCTTCAGGCTCTGATAGTCTTTCTTTGACTGCTCCACACTCTGCTCCAGTTCTGACAGCAAACACAACATCAACTCCAACAATCAGCTTCAGACCAAAAAACAAAAACAAGTTTAAACAAAGTCGAGATTCATCTGATGTGTTTACCTTGCATGGTCTTTGCTGTCCTCCTGCTCTCCTCCTCAGCTGTCTCGAGCTTTTGTCTCTGAAAAAAAATAATAAATGGAGAAACACGAGCTAATCGCTCACATAGTAACATTCTTGTACCTTGAGCTAACAGGAGAATAATGACCGGGCCGAGGAAAAACATGCGAGGTTTGTGGAGAAAATGCTTCCCTTAATGAGGCCACTTTCATGATGCCCACGAGCGAAACAACACGTCAGAGTTTAGATCCTCACAGACTTCACTTCATTACACGTCTGCCTCGTGTCTCAAGAGTTTCTGCAGAAGTTATGATGGTTTTACTACAAACCTAATACACCTAATAACATTCCTATGACACTTCTGGACCATCATGTTACTCAGCTGCTCCAGTCCTGTTTTCTTCAGTGAAGAAATATCACATAAACCTGATGTATCCTGTCTATTACAGATGTCAAACTGCTCATGCTTTTATTTTCTACCATCTAAAGCTGTGTTTTTTTCTGGGGATCGACTTTTTAAAGATGACAAACCATCAAAATAAATCTTTGGACAGTTAATTTGTGCATAAATGAAGATTCATGACTTTTTTACTGCCACTTCCACATCATCTTATATTATCTTGATGCATGAATATAGACGATAAATCCTTTATAAAAGAGAAATAAAAGCACCTGTGGGTCCTGACCCGGTCTCTGGGAATGACTGGTCCAGATTACTGTAATACCCTCCACACGTGCTTCAGTCAAGCTGCTCTAAATTGTCTACAATTGGTTGAAAATGCAGCTGCACAGCTGTTAGTAGAACGATCCGTCCCTCCCACATTATCCCCGTTCCTGCGTCACTCCACTGGCTTCCTGTAAAATTCAGAATAAACTACAAGATCCTGTTGATGAGAACTCGCCCCCAGTTACACCTCTGATCCTTGAGTCTCTGCCTTTTAATCCCCCACCGCTCCAACTGCTGCGTCTCTGCTGTTTCAGCCTGAACCCTCTCACATCATCTTCCCCAACATCGATCTGCCCACCCCCCCCGATGTTTTCACCTCACAGATGACAAAGAAAGGCATTAAAATGAGTGTTAGGCTATAATATGAGACAAATCTGATTCTACTGACAAAACTCTGAGTCAGGAAGAGCCAAACTTTATCCAAGACTCAAAGTAGCAGCATTGGAACAAAGCTGCAAATAAATCCATCAACAGGAGCGTATGAATGATCAGCGCCTCCAGGAAGCTGTGATGTTACAACCGCAACAATTAACCCAAATTCACGTCCATGCAAATTCATCACTGTTGTTTCCTACGCAAAGTTTACACATGAACGCCTCAATGAAGTGACTCAGTGTTTTATTATTTACTATTTTTTGTATTTAAATGTTTTAATTTTGTCACGCATACTGAAAAGAACAGAGAATTTTGTTATTGATATTTATTAATGCTCTGAGCATTTCATACATTTGTCTTTGTTGTTTTGACTGAGTTTGTGCTCCAAAAAGATTTTGCTTCTTTGTGAAATATTGCCCAAATCTTCATCTACAAATAAAGCAGATTTTGTCGGAACTTTTGTTACTTTTGTTGAGTATTTTTTTGTTAAAGTTACTTAGGGGCCTGGATCCGAGTACACTTCATTGCAAAAAATGCCTAAAAACTTTGCAACATGCATCATAATTATTTAGAGAAGCTGCCATGAAATCAGGCATTTTAGACCGAAACAATCCCCAAAAGCCCGTGAAGTCCTGGAGGGACTGAACGATGGAAAAATGTGAATGAATTTCCAAAATGTTTTTTGTTTAGTTTAGTTTGTTGTTGTCACTGTCATTGTTTAATGCTATAAATCTTTTGCTCATAAATATTTAAGTGGCACAAACATTTGCCAGGCACAGCAACAATAACTGGGGGGGCGGGGCTTCTCGTTGACATGTTGGAAGTGGTGCAGGTTCAACATAATAAAACTGTTTTACATAAAAGTAACTTGAGTGTTTATTAATGCATGACACTGACATGTAAAACTGTCATCCTGTTTAAATAACGAGGTGCACGTCTGAATGTTTCCACGTTTCCGTCTCCTCCCTGTTTATTTGTGATTTTCTGCACCGAGTTGCTTCAGTTCTTACCAGGCCTGTGAGCTGCTCCTCCACAGAGCTCTTATCTTGCTGCAGAGACTGAAGCTCTTTCTGTTTGCTCTCCACGTCGACGCTCAGCTCACTGATCTGTTGGGGACACACAGTATAGAACACGCTCAGTATACACATGTACATCCGAGTAGAGCCGTAAATTATGCATCAGCACAGCGGCTTTAACAAACCACACATAAAGAGGACATATGCCTATTTACATTGGGAGCTAAAAGGAGGGTTGTAAATAGAAATTACACCGATTCCTCCAGCTTTACATCCCGCCATAAATTATACAATAACGACGATGATGAATGATCCATTTTACAGGTGGACGAGTCTCACGTAGCTGCTGAACAAAACACCAGCGCTGGAAACTCTCTGAGGCTCCCCAACCAACCTTTTTCTCCTGAGACTGTGCCTGGGCCTTGAGGCTGCTGATCTGCTGCTGGGACAGAGACACGGCGTCCTCCTTCTGCTGGGACGCCCGCAGCCTGAGCTGCAGGTCTGCCACCTCCCTCTCCAGCTCCATGATCCTGGAGCGCTCAGACACCGTGGCCACCTGCGGCGGGACATGTGGAGAGGAGCCATGAAGGCAAAGAGGAGTCAGGGGAGAGGTGGAGGAAACTGAAGACCTGGGCTGTACACTGTGAAATTAATACCATAAACTGCTTTAACATAATTATCCTGCTCTGTGGGTGGAATTAAAACTGTCTCAAAATAACATCAACTGATTTTCTTCTACTAATTCTACTTTGAATTACTTTCTATTCTTTGTGTCTGTGTTTTATAACACTTTGTAAATAGTTAATAAATACTGTGTAGTTCATTTATCCGCTAAATATTAAAGTTGTAACTGATGTTAAGTTTGTTCTGGGTTAGAAGGAAACAATACAAAAAGTGAAAATATCTTCTACTTTTCTATTTGTGCACATCACACTGCTGCATGTTAAAAAAAGCATTTTAATTTACTGTCAAGTAAATTTAGAATGAAAGTTCAATCAGTGTAAGAGAGCTGTGTATTAATGTTGTTGGGCTGCAACTGACTATTATTTTTATTATTGATTTTTTTTT
>JAJHUR010135963.1:0-25591 GCA_027495735.1 Lutjanus campechanus | reverse complement strand
AGACTCCTGGACTATTGTTATTGTTTTTACACACTTTCACACACACACACACACACACACACACACACACACACACACGCACACACGCACACATACACGCACACACACACGCTCTCACAGACAAGGACATAGAGAGAATGTTGGAGGTCCAAGAGGAGAGGCCAGCGGCGGCAGGTACAGCAGCGACACATTTCAACAAGAAGGAGCGAGGGAAGAAGGAGCGAGAGGAGGCCAAGGACGGTCGGGGAAACCTCTCGAATATCGGGAATCCTGTTCCTGGCTCCAGGAACGTGCGCACAAAAGCGCCGCTCTCTCACACAGGCAGTCCTCACCAGCTCATCACTCCACCCTGTTCTGTAGTCCTGGGAGCCCCATCAATGCACTCCAATAGGCTAAAGAACTCCCCGTCCACCAACACACAGAGGTGAGTACGCATGGGAGTCTGTTGGCAGCTCACGGTTCGATTTTATTGTGTTTCAGAGAGTTATGATGCCATTATAAAGCAATTAAAGATGCATATACATGATATTTTTTGTCACCGTCTGACTACTTGCTGCTTTTTAAACAGCAACTTTGTAAAACTCCATAATTAGTTTAGGTAAACACAACTTGCATACAGTGTGGCTCTTGTTTAACTTCTCAGCATTGATTCATAATCTCTTGAGAAAGAGTCACAATGCATTTAAGATTTTTTTTACTCCTGAGTGAGTGGACCGGACAACCTGTAGGTCTAGTTCTGTAATCCTGCAATGTTGTGATGGGAATAATGACCAAGCACTGGTTTCTGTGTCCATATGAGAAGCAGATGATTGATTGATTCTTTCCATCAATATAGTAGTATTTTTTTCAAGTTTTCCACTGGTTGTGGGCTTTTTCGACCATGCAAACACAGCCTCCCTCTTTCATTCATTCTTTTCTGATGTTTCAGAGGATGTGTGTTTGTCCTTCCAACCGTAAGCGTAAAGAGGCATGAGGATGTATATCCTAAGCTATGATTAAAACCCTTATTGAGATGCATGATCCTCATATGCTGTACATGCCAAAAACCGCTCCTTAAACGGAAATAATACTGGCATATCTCACAAGTTTCAATTTGAAAATGCTATATTCAGGGCCCTTATTAAGAATATCCAAACAAAATATGTTGTGTATGTGTATTAAATTCAGAATATTGTCATATTCTGAATAATTGTGGGAAATTAGTGTGCATGTAAACACAGACATTGTTGAATTAAATTATGCATTTAGCAAGGAGAAGTAAAAACTCAATTGCTGCATGTTGAGCAGATTGTTTTTATAGCTGCACAACCACTGCTGTCATCGGTAAGTGACACTTAATCAAAGTTTTTATCCGAGGCATTGTTTTAGTAGTTTTATACTAACAGCTGAAGTACTCAGTCGTGTTCTCTCACATCAGCAACATAAACAGGTTTTACAGGCTTCTGTCCAGTCCATAAACCTGTTTAAAGCAATTTAAGAAAAATCATCACACAATATCAAATATGAATAAACATTAGCTGTCTGTGTTTATTAACAGTTGGAAAGAGAGAACAAACACAAACACTCAACCCTCTGTTCGAAACAGAATGAAATGAAAAAAAAAAAACAGGTCTCTGTCTGTGAAAACAAAAACACTGAGGCTACTTGAAGAATGTATGGAGCCATTTTCTGTAAAAATAAGATTTTTTGCAGTTCAGCCAAGTACAGATGCCAGTTTCAGCGGTTCTTTGGCTGATGTGATTGGTTGCAGAGTGATCAGTGCTTCCCACATCTCGCTGTTTGGTATGTTGTGAAACTCTCATATCTTACCAGTTGCAAGGTGCATAATGTGCTGAGTTTTGGATTTTGAAAAAGCTGATCAGGAGCAAGTCTACAGAAAACTTCAACCACAGCCCTCAAGCAGCATTTTTTTCTTGTCATACTTTATTAATCCCTGTGGGGAAATGTGACCCATCCCAACTATTTAAGTACACTGAGTAACCATTTCAGTGGTCAGTGGCAGATGGCTTTATATTACTTAACGTGCATGTTTTTTAATGTGGGAAGGAATCAGATGACTAGGTTGACTTGGTCCAGACCTTCGAATCCGCCCACTCCATTGGGTTGACTGGAGTTTAACGAGCTGACAATTCAGTCTGATATCAGGCAAATGACTTGGAGGAAACTCGATGTATTGTAAACCCATATGAGGAGAATGTGCAACCGCCACACACAAAAGACCAAGGTTGAGACCTTTTTGTTTTGAAGCGTAATGTCTGCATTTTTGCACCTGGACCCTATTTTCATATGTTTTTGTGTGACTAGTGGCCACAACAATTTTTGAAATTGGTCAGGTATTGGGGAGTGTGCTGAAGCTGGAAAAAGTGAAACTAAGCTACAGTGCAATTCTTCCGGGCAACTGTGTACTGTAAAAGTCCACCGACAGACTCAGAGTGTCTGACAACGTTATGGAAAGGATTGCTACAGAGAGAGACCTTTTTGTAAAGAGTAAGGTAAGTTTTGATTAAAAACAAAAAACAAAAACAGCAGTTTTATTGTTTTTGCCAAACTCAATTTGCAAAACTGTAATTTTAACATTGTCATCTTCATTCAAAGAGACAAAATAAAAGTCACCAAAAATGTCTTGGCTCATCTTTCCACTGTTCCAACAATCACCAGCACTGGTTTAGTTGAAATAAATATTTATTAAATTAATAGATATTTATTCACGGTGGTTAGATGGGAGAATATCAGGAGAAGAGCGAGAGGGAGGTCAGACATCATAGAAGCAGAGGGGAGAGAAGTGGCACGGAGAGCCCAGAATATTTTCACATCTACCTCAATGAAAAAGGTTTATTTCAAGCAAACCAGAGGTGGCGATTGTTGGAGGAGTGAAAAGCCGAAACAGCTGTTTCTGATTTAAGGAAACGTATCTTAGTGTCTTAAAAAGGGTCTTTCTTTGTAGCAATCCTTTTCATGTTTGTCAGACACTTAGAATAAAAACATTAACTTGTCTGTGGCAAAAACAAGCATTTTTAGTGGAAATAGGGATTACGTTGCAGCTCAGTTCTGCTTTGGCTGGCTGCAGCGCTCTCCCTCAATATTCTCAATTTAGTCACTTAGACACAAAAACATGGGAAAAGAGGGTCCAGGTGTAAAAATATTGAAGTTAGGCTTTAAGATGTTCAAGTGTTAACCAGTTAGCTTTCGTGCTGCCACAACAAGAGTCAGTTGTGAAACTGAGTCTTGGCAGTGTGATTAAGCGGACACAAGGGGACCTGATCCATTCTGTTCAGAGAGTAAGTGTAGGTCGGGTACAATGCAGATGTAAGATCAGCTACTCTGCTCCATTTTTACGCCTCCATGCCAGCAATGGCCGTAGCTGGAGGCATGAGTTCTGTGTCCCATTTTTGTAAACCTGATTTTTCAAGAACTTTGCACGAACATCCAAGAGGACTCGAGGATGAGCTGGTTACATTTTGAAGGTCAAAGGTAAACGTGACTGTGACCTCACAAAACTCGTTTGGCCATAACGCCGTAATTTATCTGCTAATTGTGACAAGATTTCAAAATGATGACGTGATGACATTTTATATTAAGACAAAGGTCAACTTCACTGTGACATCATCATCATCATCATCATCATTAATCCTCTGTACTCATCTGTAAATCTCAAAGTGAAGACAGCACGTTTCTTAATAGTTATTATTCTCTGGAATCATACTTGTCAATATAGTGAGAACTTCCATTTTGCTAAAAAAAATAAAAAAAAAAAAAGGCTGTAATACCTTTGTATTGAATTCCTTCATCTTCACTGCTACATGATGAGTCTGGACACACAGGGATGTAAAGTGTAATTTGACTGGTTGGCGGACAACAGTGAGACAGTAATTCTAGTTTTCACCTGAAAGGTCTTGATGTGTGATCCAGAGCTGTTGTAGGGTCAGGGAGTACACTGAGCTTGGAAGTTTTCCCTGCTGACTCATGGTTCTGGAGCCTCTGGAAACGGCGGTCTGGACTGCCAAAATTCTGGCTTTGCCTTCTTTTTCTGCTAGCTGTGTGTCTCTGCATACGTACATAAAGTGTGCTAGGCTGTGGCTGTGCTTTTTGGACATGTTGGCATTTGTTTCAAGCTTGTGTGTGTGTGTGTGTGGGTGTGTGTCTGCGTGTGTGTGTGTGTGTGTGTGTGTGTGCGTGTGTGTGCGTGTGTGTGTATGAGGGTGAGCAAGACAGAGAAAGAGATTAGGGTGTGGTAAGGGAATTCTCTGCCAGTTGGATGTGTCCTGTTTGCCTGAACTGAACTGCTCTCTAACTAGTAAGCAGCAGTCATTTGAAGATGGCTTGTGTCTCTACAGTCTGTTCCTTCAGGTTTAACTGTGCACAGGAATTCCCAATACTGGTGACCTCATTTTGTGTTCATACACTTCCATAGTAACTGCTGGATGCCATAATTGGTTTCGTTTAAAAAATGATGATACCAGTGCCAATACCAGAGCCAGAATTCCAGATACCAATACCAATAGAGTAATTCATCTGATACCTTTTTTTCCATCATTGAATACCCATCATGTGAATGGAAGCATTCTCGAAATAATCCTTCTGCATTTATGCATTTTTATGCATGTCACACCAGGGATGTTAATGATTAATCATTGATTGATTAATCAGCATTAAGATCTTAACCAATTATAGATGTATTAATCCATAATGTATGTTGCCATCTCTCTGGAGGTCACAAGCTTTGTCATGATTTTGTTTGGTTTGCCTTGCCTTGTCTAAAAATGGCAGTACTTGTGCCTCATTTGACATTGTTTTTTTTGTTTTTTTGGTGGAGCCATGTGTTGAAAAAGGTCAGGCAGGCAAGAGCAGCAGTTTGCAGTGAAAAAGTTATTGTTTTATTATTCTGTTCGCTGCTAGAATTGTTTAAATAATACTTAAAATGACAAAAGTGCATTTTGTATCTTAGTAATTATTAATGATGGACTGATTGTTTTCGGTTATCAGAAAATGCACAAAATAACCGATTTGATGTGATGGAGAAGTGAAATAATTATTTTGTGCATAAGTATATAAATATGTAATTTACCACAGCTGTAAGGTGCTGAAAAAGCTTGAAAATACTCCTTGAAAATGCTTTGTAAGTGCTAGAATTTGACTTTGGAAAAGGTGTACTGCTTGGTACTTGGTTATTTCAGTCGATACCTTAAAGGTATTGAGTACTGATACCTAACCCTAATAATGACTGTGTTTAACAGTTGCAAAGAAAAAAAGAGGGTAAAAAGAACGATCACATAGTCATTTTTGTCTCCTGGGTACCACAGTGGGGAACATGGATACATATTATAGTGGTGGTGAGATGAGAGATACCAGACTTTGGATGGATAGCCAGCTGCCTGAGAATGTACCACTCCAAACGTCTGGTTTGTGCCCAGCTCCAGAGCATGATTACTGGGTAACCTAACTTCAAGCCCCAGGCTTTTTGTTTGATATGCCCCATTTCCCCCCGTTGTGTGTGCTTCATAAGTGAAAACAAGGTCACAAATACATGCAGGGAGACAAAACAAAACATTTTGGAGCATTTTGAAATAGACCATTATATTAAAAATTGTAAGATATCAGTTGTTTTGATAAAATAGAAGATTTATTTTGTTCTTCTCTTAATGCAGTGTATTAACTTTGTCTGTGATCTTTTTCCATTTCCTCTTGTCTCTCAGCCCTAAACCTAAGACGGAGGCCATGGTACGCTCACCTCCCGTCATGTCCCCCTCCACTGCCACCCAGATGGACTCTAAAATGCCCAATCAGGGTAAACCAGGGAGCACCGGCAGCCAATCACAGCCCTCACCCTGCGACCCCAAGACCCTGGGTGCTAAGGGGGCTCAGAATGTGGCAGGGGGCATGGGGCTGAAGAATGGCCAGGGTTTGACCTCTGGCCCAAGCTCCAAGGTTAAAGTCAAAAGGGAGAGAAGCACCTCAGTGGAGTCATTTGAACAGCCAGAGAGCGGCACGCCCACCAGTGAGGAAAAAGGTAAGAATCACTGCAGCCAGTGCCAGTGCTGCCTGCTGTCATTACCAGCAAGTCAGTCTTGACGTTTGACAGTATGAATTCAAATCTGAGACCATCTGAAATGTTGTTTTTATTGTCAGCAGAATGATAGTTGAACTGAGGTAGGTGGGAAAGTGATAGTGTGCAGTTTTACTGCCACTGTTACTTTTAAAAGTAATCATTCCCTGAATATCAATGCAGGGTTCCAGTGAAAAGACAGACAGATGTGCGCTGTGTTTTACTCTGAAGTACAGCGGAAGAGTTACTGATTTAAAAGCCGTAGCGTGTGCCTCCAGCGAGTGACGTCAATTTGGCTGTGACTTTGGACATTTTCAGTAGGAAACTGGGCATGCTTGTCATCATAGAAATAGATCAAGATTGTGATGTTTAATGCAAATTTGGTGATAATCTGCTGCCAGGTGTGCCTTGGGATTTTTTGAAAACTGGATTATACAATACAACAATTCAAATATTTCTGTATTAATTTTTCGTTTAATACGTCAGTGCTTTGTCCGCACTAATTTCCTAACACGGGAAAATTCTATACCCTAAAAAAAATCCTCCAAAAACCTTCCCTCTAAGCAAACCCACGTTGTCATGTGACACATTAAAGACCTTGACTGATTGACACCTGATTCTTTTTCCTCCCACCTGCACTTTTATGAGTTTGAAGGTTGCTCATTGCCTCTGTTGTTTAGGTTGGTTATAGAGGCTGTTTTGCACAGATATGAATACAGGTATACATTGAGATTTTGGTTCATGTTTTGGTGTGTCATAAGCACAAAAAGTTTGAAAACCACTGATCAAGACATACAGCCCACTTGCTAACTAGAGCAGCTGAGCACTTGTTGCCTGTCTGTGACACTGCTGTCAGTGTTAATAGACTATTACTTGTGTTGTCTAACCTATCAGACAGTGCTGTGGGTGGGACATTGAGCGAGATTACCAAGTGCTGTTTTATTGTACTGTATAGTGCAGGGGTCATCAACCTTTGCTCTCAAAAGAGCCATTTTTGGCCCAAAAATAAATTTTAAAAATCTGTCTCAAGCTGCAACTATTAAACTCTTCTTTTTTGGATTTAGCATCCATGGCTAGCCTATGGAGAATCAAGACTAGATAGCGGCAAAACTAAGTATTGTCTCAAGATTTTGGATATAATCATATTGTGAATTGTCATCACTACAATAGTGTCACAATATTGATATATGGGTAAACTATAGACTGAATGAGGCAGCTAAATCAAATTAAATTTAAACTAATTTAACCCTACCCCCTTTTATTTATTTATTTTTTTTGTGCCAATCCGAAAAAATGATCTGACCCGTGGCTCAAAACCATGATACGATCCAAACCGTGAGTTCTGTGGTCCGCTGCACCCTTATTTTCAGGAGAGTAATTAGCTGTGCTTTCATCCTTTGTTACCAAAGTTCTCTGTTTGTAATGAAATGCTTTGAACTGCTCAGTATAGATAGAATACCTCACAGTGCTTAAACAATGCCATGTCAGTAGTCCTTGTGTTGTGATTGTTCCTATACATCTGGTAGTTTTATATATAATTTCCTGTAGATGCAGTTTATCAATTTTATTCGGTGGTGATTAATAAGGAAATGGCACACATACAGCCCATGGTTTGTTTGTTGTGTTCCTCTTATCCTGTACCACTCTATTACTTTAGAAAAGTGTACACTGTAGTTCTATATTTTCTGTTGGATATCCAGCACAATCTTCCCAAAGAGGGCAACAGTTGGACATCTTTAAAAGGTACTTTGCAGTCCCTCATTGTCACTCACACAGATAAACCCAAGCCCACTGATAGCTGTGTGTGTGCGCGTGTGTGTGTGTGTACAGACAGCAGCAGGGTGAAGAGGATGTGTGTGGCAGAGAGGAGGCAGCCGTACAGTGGAGCTGACTGGTGCTCTGGGGGAGAAAGTGACGAAGATGAAAAAGGATTCTTCAGTAAGTGTGTTAACATGTGCATCCAAGCATGTGTAGCTGTCCCTCCGCTGATCAACCTGACTTATCACAGCTCTACAGTTGAACTACATTTCCCAAGAGCCCGTGCTGGTCCTAACGTCATGGGTCTTCCCTGTTGTCTCTCTGTAGACTGCAACTCCAGTGACGTGAAGCCCCAGGACTCGGTCACACATTCTACCTCCAACGCTGGACTCAGTCGCTCCTCCACGCCCTCCCACAATACACTGGGAGGCCAGGGCTCCACGACAGAACCTCCAACTGGGCAGAAACCAGGCTCAAAACTCGTTTATGTCTTCACCACAGAGATGGCCAACAAGTAAGGAAGCTTAGAATTACTATTTATTTTTCTTGCGGCTTGCATCCTCCTACTGCTGAAGCTCAGAAATTAGAGCTGCAATGATTAATTGAGTGATTGATTAGCTGTCAACTATTAAAGGAGAAATCTGTAATATTTATTGTAATAAATCATAAAATGACCACAGTATGTCATCAGAAATTAAGAGACCATGCTAAGTTGAAATACTTGCTACTCTGCCAACAATGCTACAGCCGTGTTCTCCTTTTAAACTTCTGCTCCAGGCTGGAATGTTTAAGTTTGCTCGTTTTTTGTTAATCAGAGCTCAAATTAATGCCAAATGTTCACCAAATGAGTTGGTGTCTGTTTAGGAGTCCTAAGAAATCATTAATACCCTCTTAGAAGGAGTAGATGTTTATAACGGTTAAATTGATCAAAATGTTAATGGAGTCTGGCAGGCTGTAAGTACGGAGTTGCTCTACTCACTCTAAATGGTAAAGAAAAACTGGCTCGGACAGAGCCACACAACACTATGCCAGCCGGCCAGAGACCGGTAGCGCACAGGACAAGAAAGGGAGCAGGAGCAAAAGGGGCGACAAGTCTTCTTAGGTGCATCCCACATTTAAAGCTATCACAAGGAAAGTGTTTTGTTGATTTTGGAGGCCCCAGTGGACAAAAGCAGTAGTGTTTCCACTGTAATAACCACAAAATATAATCCTATAAGTAAAATTATCTAAATAAAAACCACCTCCTGCCTCTTTTTAACTGGATAACATACTACTTACTATAACTCTGCCTGAAACACAGGCTCATCTGATAATGAATAATTATCAGATTTATTTAAAGAAAAAAAAAAATAGAGACCTCAGCAAACTAAACTAAACTGAAACTATTCCATAGCCAGTTTAAAAACTCCTTGTAGTAGCTTTAACGTGTTTCTGGTTTCCTTAATTAATAAAATACAAGTAGGCAGCCATGACCTCAGGTTGTGCAAAAAAATTAACATTGATTGTTTTTGGCAATTAACATTTTATAAATTATGTATGCACAATTGCAAAACAAAACAATGTCAGTTCTTCTTCTAAAATAAAATAATAATCAAATAATCAACCATGTAATATCAGTCTGATACAGTATTGAGAGATTTTTTTTATTGTGATAGTCCTATTGTTTCATCCATAGTGATTAGTATTTACTGTTAAAGCTTATCTCTACATGTTTTTAATATTAATGTGTTCAGACAGGCTAATTAAATTATCATCTCAATAATCAGACCTTTTTTTTTTACATAAGCAAAACACACACCCACAGCGAAACCCTTTGTGGGATTGCAGTTCAGAATTAAATGGAATTACTAACAATGTCAATTGCCTGAAGTGCATCTCTGTTGCCCTGTCATCAGTGGTTGTTGTTGTTGTCTTTGATGTTTGTTGCAGCTTTTTGTGTGTACGCCACTAAGATACTTGCATCCCACACCCCTTCTCTTCCTTCCCCCAACTTTCCCAGTTATAGCCTAAATCCATGGTGTGTATCTGCGCAAACATGTGTGCTCAGTGGGAGCACACACTTGGCTTAGATTAACACTCTGTTGGGAATTAGAGATCAAAGATGTGGATGCTCGGTGGAAGGTGTGTGTGTGTGCAATAGTTTACTTAGTCTGTTGACCTTGGTTTTACCTTCATGGTCCCATCTAGTACTCATTCATCCGGCTCACCAGCTCTCAAATGCACACACACACTGCACACACACATATATTTATTGTGTCTGATGACTGATATCTGACTGTCTGCCTTCTTGTCCTCAGGGCAGCTGATGCAGTTCTAACTGGCCATACAGAAAACATCATTGCCTTCCACATGAAAAACATCTCCAACAGCAAGGACAAAGCTCACCTCCTCCTGGTAAAAAAAAAAACCACACACACACACAGGCTCTTTCTTTATCACACACGTATGCTGTCACACGAGAGTGCTATAACTTTATCCTATCTCTGTCCATCTCTGTTAAAGAACAATGCAGCAAGCGCCCTCCGAAATGACTCCAAGCCTCCCCAGCAACCTTCTTCCCATGCCCAAGATCAGAGCCACCAGCCCGGATCCAAGCCGTCCTTACCTGGCATGGCAGAGCCAGCCCCGCCCCCGCCATCAAATCAAGGGAACCAATCTGGTGTTCTTCCGCAGGAAGGCTCGTCCTCTGCTGGCATGGAATCCAAAAATCTTCCCGGCAGTAGCCCCAGTAACACGACAGCCCCAGTAGATCAGACCCCTGTCACCCAACCTGAGGCAGGCCTCAACACTCCAACAACAGGTGAAGGAGGGCAGGGTGGAAGCTCTGGTGGAGCGGGTCTGACACCCCAGCAGCAGCAACAGCAGCAACAGCTGGCCCAGGAGCTGCTGAATATGGAGGCAAACACAGAGGGTCTGTCCCAAGAACAGTTGGAGCATCGCCAGCGCTCCCTGCAGACCTTACGAGATATTCAGCGTATGCTTTTCCCTGATGACCGTGATGCCCCACCAGCTGGCCCCCCACAGTCCCATGGTGGACCCCATGATGGAGGCCCTGATGGTGCACCCCGCAGGTCTGAGCAAGGGCCCCTGCAAGCTATGATGGCACAGTCTCAGAGCCTCGGACCTCCAGGTGGACCAGGAGGACCTCGTCCACAAGGTCCACCTTTTGGCCCACCCCACGGTCCCAGGGACATGCCACCATTCCCACAAGATGAAATGGGTGCACATATGGGGGGGCCAGGGGGCTGTGGAGAAGGAGATCAGATGACCCCCGAGCAGGTGGCGTGGTTGAAGCTGCAGCAGGAGTTTTATGAAGAGAAGAGGAAGAAACAGGAAATGCAACACCGGCCGCTTCCTCCAGACATGATGATGCATCCACACGGTCCACGCGGCATGATGCGAGGGCCCCCGCCTCCCTATCAGATGGGCCCAGGAGAGATGTGGGGAGGACCAGGTGGTCCACCAGATCACTACCAGGAGCGCATGGGCATGGGCCCTGGCCCCAGGGGAATGCCCCCACACATTCAGAGGATGCCTGGCTTCTCTGGTATGATGAACCCCGAGATGGAGGGACCCCCAAGACCTGGAATGGGCTGGCCTGACGACATGCCTCCCCGTATGGGAGACGCACGAGGCTTCCCTGGAGGACCTGGAGGAATGTTCGCTGGTCCGGGGGGTCGTGGCGAACGTTTCCCAAACCCTCAGTCAGTTCAAGAAGCAATGTTCCACCAAGGTATGGGTGGAGAGAAGGGCCTCCCTCCTGGGATGATGATGGACATGCAAAGGATGATGGGGCACCAAAGAGGTGGAATGGAACCTGGTAATGGCATGGGTATATTTCCCAGAATGCCCGGTGACGGTCCTATGAGTCCATCCTCCAGGCTCCAGGGAATGGGGGGCCGGGAAATGGGGCCTGAGTTTGGTATGGGGCCCGGCCCTGGGCCTGGACCTCACATGCACCCTTCCAAACTACGAGATCCTGGCATGAACATGAGTCCTGACGAGATGATGAGGATGAGAGGAGGTGGAGGGCCTCCAATGGAGAACATGGGTCCTCAAGGCAGGCCCATGCAGGGGCCTCCCTTCCCTGAGCAGACACAACCAGGAGACTTTCCCATGGGGCCTGGACGGCCCTTCCCAGGGGGCCCTGGAGGAATGAGGGGCCCACATGGAGACCAAGCCTTCGGTCCAGAGCACAGATCTACACCAACAGGAGGTAACGGCCGCATCAACCACCTCCCCACTGCTGGTGGTTCCTCTCAAGGTCAGAGGGGCCGCAAGCCAGCAGACCTGAATGTCCAAGCAGGAGGAGGGAACTCTCCCAGTGTCAACCCGCTTAAGTCCCCTCCTCTAAGGCAAGTGCAGTCTCCCATGATGGGCTCTCCCTCCGGAAACCTTAAATCCCCTCAGACACCGTCCCAGCTGGCTGGCATGCTCACTGGTCCCACAGGCCCCAGTGCCCCTCCAGCTCCTCCAGCTTCAGCACCAATGAAGTCCCCACACTCCATGATGGGATCAGCCGGTGCCTCTCCTGTTCATATGAGGTCACCCTCTCTTCCTAACCCCTCCCCAGGATGGGCTTCCTCACCAAAACCACCCATGCAGAGTCCTGGAGTACCACCTCAGGGTGGCAAGCCTCCCCTCAGTATCACCTCGCCCAACATGATGGGGAGCATGGAGCCAGGTAAAACAATCTCTTTCTTCCCTTTTCTGTGTTGATCACCACCTGTGTGTCTGCTTCTTTTATCAACATTGAAGTCCCCATCCTTTTTCACTGCATCTGTATTACATACCATGAGGCACTTATCAATAGTTGGTATATTAGAAAACCACACACCCCTGGTTTGGAAAAGCAGAGAGGAGTACCAGCATGGAGGCAAAGCAATGTACTGCTGCAGACAGGGTCAGCAGCAAAACAAATTTTAGCCACATTAATTAATTTTTTTTTTTTTTTTCAGTGGATTTTTTTTTTTAAGTGTACGCTATATTTAGAAGATTTTGGCCTCTTTACCTTGCCATCAGACAGTCTTTTCTGACAGGAAACTGCTGTTCTACAAGTCGAATATCACTCTCTCAAAACCAACAAGACTCAGCAAAATCAGTAATTTTACCTGGGGTTTGGTTGTCTATGTTGCCTCGATGATTTAGTTTGTATGTTATTGTGTGACTTGGGTGATTCCAAATTGTCCTTTTGAAACACAGAAGTCACAAATTGAACACAAACAAACTTAACAAATCAAAGCAGCAGTAGAGCAGCAACTTGCGTGTTCTGTAAGGTAAAATTACAGATTTCACCCATGGAGTTTGGCTGGTTTGGAGAGAGCCATATTTAATTTTAAAATGGCAGATTTACTGTCAGAAAAGAGTGTCTGACAGTGTGGTGAAAATATTCTAGATATATCATACAATTAAACATAAGAGGTCTTTTTTAAGTGGCTGCTGCTGACCCTGTCTACAGCAGTTAATTTCTTAGCTTTTGTATACTGCTTGTCCAAACCCTAGTCAGTGTAATACCTACCTCCAGATGGTAATACAGTAACCACTGATAAGTAACTCATACAACCCCACTTAAAATAATTAGAACTGACCCTTAAATATTGGGATTTCTTTTGTGAATGCTTTGGTGTTGAATTTTATTTGTACTGCATCAGTGATCTCTTTCATTGTCAATATCACATGCAAAGTATCTGAATTGGGCCCTTTTTCCTTTAAAATCAGAATTGGTCCTCAAAACAAAAACCTGAAAATAAAATAGATGTGGAGGCTATCTATCAAGTGCATCACTCATTCAAGTTAACACATCTGTCTGAGGGGTGGGGTTGAGTGGGTTATGGTCCAGTGGCTCCCTCTTGTGGCCACATGATTTGGATCTGACTGAGTGCCACACACTATTGCTAATATCACAGATAAAAAAAACAACAATCTGCAGGAGAATGAAAAGAAGTTTTATCATGTCTTTGTCATGTCATCTCTTCCTCATCATGTCGTCCTCTAGGTGGTAACGGCCCTCCTTCAGCCCCTCCTTCATCAGGGGCTCCATCTGGCTCCATGTCCCTCCCAGGCAACGTCCCGTCTGGCAGTCCGTACACCATACCCCCTGAGCCAACTCTATCCCAGAACCCCCTCTCCATCATGATGTCACGCATGTCCAAGTTTGCAATGCCCAGCTCCACCCCACTGTACCACGATGCCATAAAGACTGTTGCCAGCTCTGACGATGACTCGCCCCCAGCTCGTTCCCCGAACCTCCCATCAGTGAACAATAATGGTAAGACATAAGAAATATCTTTTATTTGTTGTTTAATTTGTCATTTCAATTCCACCCACCTCAGGCCATGTTTATATTAGTCTACTCTTTGATCTGCTTCACAAAAGCTGGTACTGAATAATGTGTCTTCATGGCATGTCATAAATCTGCTGGTCAACCATGTTGGAGGTACTGAAACTGTAAACTACACAACCGAACTTGCAGCTGTCCCTGTTTTTTGCTGCTCAAATTCTGCAGTTTTACTCAACCAAATATAAGCTTGTAAGAATAACAAACTATTTTCTTCTCAATTGACTTCTTTAATAAATTGGTTGAAGAGGGATGTTTAAATCTATTTTAGAATCGAGAGAAATCTCTGAACACAGGGGACAAGGCTAGAATAGCATTGAATGCCCATGACCTTTGACCCCTCAGGTGGTACTCCATTAAGAATAGCATCAAAACCCCACAATATTGTGTAAAGGATCAGGAACAGTTTGGAACAATGTTTTCAGTAAACAGTTTGTCACCGCATCTACAAATGTAAGTTAAGACTCTACAAAGCAAAAGCCACATATCAACATCATCCAGAAATGCTGCAGACTTCTCTTGGGCCGAGCTCGTCTGAGATGGACTGACATAAAGAGTAAAAGTGTGCTGTGGTCCACATTTCAGATTGTTTTCAGAAATCATGGACATTGTGTCCTCTGCACTGAAGAGGAAAAGGACCATCCAGATTGTGTCATGTCATCAGTTCAAGAGCCAGCATCTGTGTAGTTTGGGGGGGTGTTAGTGCCAATGGCATCATGGGTAATTGTCACATCTGTGAAGGTGTCTTCATGCTGAAAGGTGCATACAAATTTTGGAGCAACATACGCTGCCATCCAGATGACTTTTTCAAAGATGTCCCTGCTTATTTCAGCAAGACAATGCCAAAATACATTGTACACATGTTGCAACAGGGTGACTTCATAGTTAAAGAATTCAGGTACTAGACTGTCCTGCCTGCAGTCCAGACCTGTCTCCCATTGAAAATGTGTGGTGCATTATGAAGCACAAAATACAACAACAGAGACCCCAGACTGTGAGCACCTGACGTTGTATATCAAGCAAGAATGAGAAAGAATTTCACTCTCCAAACTTCAGCAAGTGTCGAGTGTTGTTAAAAGACGGTGATGTAACACGGTGGTAAACTTGACACTGTCCCAACCTTTTTAGAACGTGTTACAGGCATCAAGTCAGAATGAATGTATGTTTACAAAAGCAATACATTTTAATTTTATTATTGTTTATTATTGGTGGGTTGTCATTCCAAGACAAAGGAGCCTGCTCGAATGGATCTTCACAACCTATTAACCTTAGTTTCTCAAAATATTGTGCCCTTTCCTGCCGTTTAAGCCTCTGCAACTTTCCTGAACTTTTCCATGATTTAAACCTCATAAAATCAGCTTAACTTGAATATTCAGCATGTGATCCATTCTGTTTACATGGCAGTGCCTCAAACATGCCAGTGACATCGGTGCAAACACTATATTCAATCACTTCTTTTTATCTCGCACATACAGGTATGTCAATGAATCACCAAGGCAATCCTCGTATGATGGGACCTGGAAACGCTGGACCCATGTCTGCCCTCAGCCCTCTAGGTATGAATCCAATGGGATCCCAGCCCCTCTCCCACGGCATGCCTCCGCAGATGCCCTCTCCCAATGCCCCGAACATGGGCCCAGGCATGATGCCTCATGGCATGATGATACCACCAAATCCCCAAGACCCTGGTATGGGAAACCCTCAAATGATGCCGCAGGGACGCATGGGTTACCCCCACCGAGGCCAGGCATACCCTCTCACCCAGTCCCCTTCCCAGCAAGGCCCTTTCTCCCCGCACAATGGTCCTGGTCCCCAAGGTTTCCCTGGCCATCCCATGGGCTTCCAGGGAGAGGGAGGGCCTATGGGAGGACGGATGGGGAACATGCCTCACGGGGGAGGGGGTGACGGGGGTATGTGCAAGCCCAACACCCCTGGAGGGCCGGAGTTCAACAACATGCAAGGTGGATTCAGCGACGCAGACCTTCATGAGGTGATGCGGCCGGGAGCGTCCGGCATTCCCGAGTTCGACCTATCCCGGATAATCCCGTCAGAGAAGCCCAGCCAGACTCTGTCTTACTTCCCCCGAGGTGGAGGAGACAATCCCGGGGTAAAACCACCACACCCCTCTGGCTTCCCCATGCAGGGCATGATGGGCGACGGTCCGCCGAGGATGGGGATGTCCATGCAGGGAATGGGGGGGATGCCAGGGGGCCCCGGTGGGGGAATGGGCCCCCAAGACATGCCAATGGGCAACCCCGGCCACAACTCAATGCGGCCACCGGGATTCATGGGCCAAGGCATGATGGGCCCCCAGCACCGGATGATGTCCCCTGGGGGTCCGGGAGGGATGATGCAGGGGAGGCAAATGGCCCACCCAGGCCCGGGCGGCTCACCTAACATGATGATGTCACTGCAGGGCATGGGCGGCCCCCCACAGCAGACAATGATGATGGGGGGTCAGATGAGGCCACGTGACATGGACATGGGGTTCAGTCCGGGCCCTGGAATGTTCTAATCCAACAGAAACCTTGTATCTAGAATGTTCTTGAACAGTACGCGAGGATGGAGTTAAAGGTCATGGCGTGTGGCGAGTGTTCAGAAAACTCTGATGGACTCGAGTGAAGGAAGTATAATACAAGAGAGTGGATGTACCCTGAAATGAACAGAACGGAGCTAACCAGTCACCTAGTAATGTCCTGTGGGAACTATTCCAATGGAGACTCGGACATGGCCCAGCTTGGAGTACTTTTTGCCACAAGAACATTTTAATTTTGACTCCTGAACTTCAGAATGTATGGGATTGTTGTGCATCAGTTTCGCAAAAAACTGTTCTTGTGTTTTTTGATTATCTGACTATAAAGATGACTTCAACATCAAAGAGGAATCAACCTAACAAAAGTCAGCGTGGAGATGCTACAGTATATGTCTACTTTTTTTCAAATTTAAAAACAAAATTTGTCACGAAAGTGGTATGGAACAAGAGAAAGGAATAAGAAGAATTTGTGCTTTGTGAAGACTTTAGTGGAACTCCATCTTGTCTCTCGCTCCATTGTTTTGACTGTTTCTGTACAGTATATACGTGTGAGAGTGCGTGCGCGTGACAGGCCGTATGTTTGTGTGGTATGTATGTATGTGTCTGTATGTATAGGCATTCTATCAGTGACCTCTCAACTCCTCTTACCCAACTTTCATTGGGGGGAGGAACGCCCCCTAAAAATACTGTACTGTTTACCATTGGTGGGCTATTCGAATTTTAGTCTATTTTAATTTCCTTTGTAACTCCAGTGTATAACAAACCAAACTATGACCTCATTAAGATAATAGTATTATTAAAAAAGCACAAACATGGACCGTCTGCAGAAAGCGTCTTCTTTCTCTATTTTTACCATTGAGAGCAACACATTAAAGTGTGAGGATCCTGGCAGCTTTGCAGCACAATGATTCAATCCCCAGTCCATTTCAACTTGTGGATGACATTTGACTTGGTGCTCCAAAACTTTCAGGACTCAAACTTTTTCGCCAGCGTGAATAATAACTGCTAATACCCAGATGTGCTATGTGTGTTCTTCTTGTTCCTGTTGTGTTCCTGTTTTGTTTTGACTCTCTTGTTGACTCTGGGTAATAATCATTCCCACAGCAATAATCCCCAAATGGTCAGCAGAATGGGACAGGAGTGGCCGAATGCCACAGCAGGTATGCCAGGTATTATAGAACTAGAGCTAGGTAGATCTGGTATAAAAAAAAAAAAAAAGGTTAGTAAGGCAGCAGGTGTGGTGTCCAGAGTGAGACACACAGAAATGTTAACACGTACTGCTTACCATCCAGTTGACTTCCTCTCTTTTCTCTATTGTATAAGCTTGTCATGTGTTTCTCCATTGGCTTTGGTGCAGAATAGCCTACCAGGGCTGTGGTGATGGACTACAAATAAAAGATATTGTTTTGGTATATACATGTTGTCTATGGAGTGTGTGTGTGTGCGCACATCTGTGTATCAGGGTTTCCACAGGTCCTTAAAGGAGAAATCTATAATATACTTACTGTAATTTATCATAAAATGACCATATGTCATCAGAGATTAAGGAAACATGCTGAGTTGAAATACTTGGTTCTCTGACATCAATGCTATAACTACAGTGAGTGTCCCCCTTTGTAATTTCTTTTCCAGGCCATAACGGTTTTAATTTGCTCATTTCACGTTAATTAGAGTTAAAAATTAATGCTAAATATTCGCTGAATGAGTTGGTGTCTGTTTATGAGTTGTAAGAAATCACTAGTAATATTTTAGAGGGAGTAGATGTTTCTAACTGTTAAATTGAGCAATCTGTTAATGGAGTCTGGCAGGCAGTCACTGAATTCAAAGTCCAGAGTGTGTATTTTCAGAGCAGTGGGCTTTTGTTTTCAGGATAACAGGCGAACTTTACATTGACAGACAAGTGACAGTTATAAACAGCTGATCAACTTTAAACGCCCTCACTTGTTATTGTGAAATTTCAATGTTGCATTCATTCCTGCAGCCTGCCTGAGCTTCCCAGATTCTGAGGAGAGGGCGGGGGAAATGGCTTGCTTCTACCATAGATCATATATTAAATAGGGTTCAGCCTTTTTCATATACACTGTCTGTGGCCCCAGCTCGCTATTTAGACTGCAGTACTCATTTTTGGACATGCAGTTTGTTACATATTGCTTCTTTTTAATAAGTCCAACCCAATAATCTGAGTGTTAGAACTTAAAATGTCTTAAAGGGACCCAAAATCACCTCTTCACGGTGACAATCAACTCAAATTCTCCTCTTACATATAGCGCTATTTATCCATCTAGATTGTTGTGGTGCGAGTTGTTGAGTTACGGTGATATCGGCCATACAGATGTCTGCCTTCTCTTGAATATAATGAGACTATATGGCACTTGGCTTGAGATGCTCAAAGTGCCTAAAATGCATTTCGAAAAAGAAATTCCAAAAATTATGACTCAGTTACTCAAGATGATCCACAGACCTTGTTGTGAGCAGTTTCATTTGAGAACCACTTTATTTCTACAATCAAATCTACCAGAACTACTTTCATTCTGCAGTAGAATTTATGGAACTGCTTTCTTTCTATTGTAGAATTTACCAGAACTACTTGGTTTCTACAGTGGAGTCTCCCAGAACTACCTTCTTTTCACAGTAGAATTTACCAGAACTACTTTCTTTCTGTGGTAGAATCTACCAGAAAGTCTTTCTACTAGAAAGAAAGTAGTTAGAACATGAAACTGCTCAAAACAAGATCTGTGGATTGTTTTGAGTAACCAGGTCATGACTTCTGGAAAGAGACATTGCTGTTGAGCTGTTTTTTTTTTTTTTTTTTTTCTTAAAACCCCAGAAGCCAAGTTCCATTTTGTCCCATTATATTCAAGAGAAGGCAGACATCCATACAATTGATATCTCCAAAAATCAGCAACTCACACCAAAAATGTCTAGATGGATAAATAGCACTACAGGCCAGGGGAAAAAATGTGCATTTTTGCTTTAGGGGTGAACTGTCCTTTTTAAATATGATTTTTACAGGTTTAAATGGTCTAAATTTATGTAAGTGAAACCTGCAGAAACCCTGGTGTTATGTGTTCAGTTGGCTCTCGACTATTCACATCTAGTCAGTTATGTGGACCAGGTGGTGTCTTTGTCATTGTACACGTCAAACCAGCTCACCAACATCTAGCTCAAACAAAGAGAGCAAGTCGGTCCAAGAAGCAGCATTGCCGAGTTGACATTTTATCAGGAGCTACTTACTGAGAGCTATTTTCAGACGACATCACACTTCTAAAATAGATGCAAGCATGTTGATGCATTTGAACTCTACTAAACTAGTTGTGCCCGTCTAACCTGTGTGTTTAAGTTCCACATTGCTAGTAGAGACAGTACAGAGCCCCTTATGTGACATGAGCCAAAGAAAAAATTCTAATAGGTCAAAATCTTTATTTATGCCTCACCAATCCAAACCAAACCTTTACATTTTAAGCAGCAGGTCAGAGGAAACTCCCATTGATGAGGTACGATGTGTGTTACTGTAACACAGTATGGGCATGTATTCATGCATACATTATACTGTGATCTGATACTACCAACAAATCCCCGTAAGAAGGCAACCGTATGTTTCACTCTTCAAACATACTGCAGCAGAATCATTCACTTATTGCAGGCTTTACATGATTATGAAGACATTCACCCACAAACTAATGTACAATCCACTTTCTGCACCCCTGTGTTAATAAACAGATACAGTACATGAAATACTTCGTATTCCCCTGAGGAATGACATAATTGAATATGAGATTTGATTGAACACAACCAAACTGGCAGAATAATTGCATCAGCAATCAAATACAGGCATTGACGCAGGGCTTGAAATGAACTTTTTTCCTCCGTGTCCCCCAGCTGTCCCAAACTGAAGTTCTTTTGTTTCCATTCTACATAATATAGCTTAATAGCTTTGATTCAGTGACTTGCATCACTGACTCACTCTGGTCAGTCATGGAAGTTCCCCACATTTGAAATCACCCCAGGTATTTGGCCACAATATTTTTTTTCCTCAATGAAAGTAAATTAAATGTCTGTCATCTTGGGCTTTGGGAGATGGGATCAAGATTTTTCATACTTTTGTCATTTTATGGATCAAACAGCTAATCAATTAATAGAAGAAATGACTGACAGATTAATAACAAAAATAAGTGTTAGTTGCAGCCATAGGATTTATCCTACTAACAAGTGTTACCTGTGTAGGAAAAGCCTGATATATTTTATTCCTTATTGCCATAAAAACTGCTGAAAACACTCACAGGAGTCACACCATTTCACTGGATGACATGTTGCTTCGTTGCAATGAACATGGGCACTATAGTTTCTTGTGAGTCAATCACACATACTGTACACTGTCCTGGTGCTGCAAGTTCTCACTAGAGGACCAAGCTTGTATCATTCACAGTTGAAAATAGTCCCCAACAAATTCACAGTTTACTGCTGTTCGAGTATCATTAGTGAAAACTAGTGTCCAGTTGTTTTAGGGAATTGCTTAACTTTTTTCTTTTTTTTTTTTAAATAAACTGTGTTTGTCACCTGTTTTCAAAGATTTATGAAGGTATGAGACAGGCAGACATTGTTGGTCTAAGGTTTGAAACTAATAAATACATGGAATAATGCCAGCTTTGTGCATGCAAACGGATATCTATGCACTGAGCATCTGATATCAGACATACACTTTATAGCAAAGTTGTTCAAAAAACACACTTTATCACACAATATGCAATAATCATTCAATTAAATGACCTGTAAGGAACAACTTGCTGCAGTGATTACATGAAGATGAGGAATTATGAAACTAAAAGGAAGTTTCCCCTGGTGTTGTCTGACAGTGAGGTATAATGACTGAGTGTGGCTGGATGGAGTGAAAAATGAGGACGTAAAAACATGATATGCAGTAACTGTAAGAGTGTGATGTCACTGTGTTGCGACGTGAAGGTTTCAGGGTTCGGTCAAGCCGTCAGTGTTGTTACAGAGTGACTGGTAGAGTTCAGTGCTCAGTGAGTATGCTGAGAGGGCCCGTTTGAACTCCTCCAGGGGGCAGTAGACTCCACTACAACCTTGTATAAGTTGATCCTAAAGAAAGACAAGCAATGTACAGTAAAACATGAGGAATAAAAATGAAATAGCTTGTCAAATAAATGTAGACACACTCTCAGCCCCTACCTGGCCTATGTATGACACTTTGACGAAGGCCTCTTTGGTCTGCCGGTGTTGGTGCAGCTCCAGAGTGATATCAGCGGCATACGGTGGCCACCTCATGTCAAAAACACCCAGAGCCATCAGACAGGGAATCAGAGTGGTGTCGTGTGCAGAGTACAGGAACAATTTCCTGTTTAAGAGAAGGTTTTGTTTTTTTTAACAGCGAAGCCGTTTAAGACCAAACACAATCAAGTTTGTGCAACAAATAGGTGTGTCCATGCCGATGTGTCCAACCTGTTTGGCTCTGACAAGGTGCCATGTAGTTTATCCTCAATGTTGGCTAACAATATGTGCAGGAGGGGTCCAACACACAGCTGCAGGTTCTCCCTGCCAAAGACACAGAAAAATAATTAAAGGGATAGTTAGGATAATTTCTTGTGGGATTTTGATGATGTACTTATTGATAGTCAGTGTATTAGCTACATTAGATGCCTGTGGAGAAGCAGAGGAGCACCAGCACAGAAGCTAATCAGTGGACTGCTGATGATGGGGTCAGTTAATATCAGTTTAAGATAGGTGTGCTATATTTAGAATATTTTCATATTCTGCTGTCAGACAACCTTTTCTGATGAGAAACTGTTGTTATCTAACCCAAATAGCTCCCCAAACCAAACAAACTTCTTTGACAAAATCAGTAATTTTACCTCACAGAACACAGGAACTGCTGGTCTACTGCTGCCTTGATCTGTTAGTTTATTTGTATCATTGTGGGATTTACGTGAATCCAAACTATCCCTTTCTAACACTGAAGTCACACAATAACACAAACAAACTAAATGATCAAGCCAGTGGTAGACCAGCAACTTCTATCATCTGCTAGGTAAAATTACTGATTTGGCCGATGGAGTTTGGTGGGTTTTCCTGTCAGAAAAGGCTGTCTGATGGCAAAGTAAAGCAGTGGAAATATTCTAAATATAATGCACACTTAAACTTAAATTAAATATTTTTACTTTTATAGATTGTTATATATTAATATTTTATTGCTGTCTACAGCAGTACATCACTTAGCTTCTTTGGCCATCTACTATTAATAAGAACATCACACAACCCCACATCAAATAATCCTAACTATCCCTTTAAGGCTGGTCTGTGTAAAGCAACATGGTTAGTGAAAGCACTTAATTTCCTGACTTAGTTTAATCTAACCTCTTGCTGGGTTCATACACATGGCAGATCATGTCCACAGCTCTCTGTTCCACTTTATTCCTCCAGGTGTCCAGCACTGGTGGGCAGGGCAGGCCGTGCGTCTGTTAATGTGAAGAGACTTGACAAAGTCAGTATCAGCAACACAAAACCTCAAAAGGAAACGTCTGGTATGGCTCAAGTTTTTGCTCCCTTTATTCAAGGGAACTGAAAAAAGAGGAAGGATTATTACAACATAAACCAACATTTTATGCTCTAATTTGTGCCAGTTCTATTGAAGCCTGTTGGAGATGCATGAAGCCCACTAAAACTCGCCATATCTATTTTGTGTGACCTTTGATTAAGAAATGCCTCAAACAAATGAAACAACACACTTCAGAGAATAGCATATTGACTGATTATTCCAAATGTGCACAGTCAATTATTTGCTGTTGGTCTCCAAATAGAATCCAAAGATGATTATAGGCATACTTTATAGTAGTGATGTGCAGATGGCCTCTGAGTTCATCTGAATCCGCATGCATGGATAAATCATCCACCTGCCATCCACCTGAATGCATTATTTTCTCTCGCAGTCTCACACCTGTCCCTGTAGGCTATATTAGCTTTTAAATTATATAAAGTAGCGCAAGCTTTCTCTGCGATTTCTTTTTCTGAGTTGTACTGATGTATGAGTGTTTTCTTTAACAATTTACCTTAATGATTAGAGAGGATGCTTTCAGTAATTTTAAATGTTTCCATGTGTGCAGTATTGTCACTACAGAAAATACTGTTGCTATTTAAGAACCAAAACAAACAAACAAAAAAAAACCATTAAAAATCTGCATTATTTCTTCTCTCTTCCTTCAATTTTGATCCAGATGCTGTTTTACCATGATTGACAGGGCTAATAATAGCTCATGTTATACATAATATAATTATGCCTGTTGTTTTAAGGGTTAGCACAACTGATAATCAAAGGATGTTTATACACGTTTCATTTGAATACGCGATATTCCCGAGACATGAGCTATTATTAGCTCTGTCAATCATGATAAAGCAGACTTTGATTAAAATAAAAAGAACGACAGAAGGAATAATACAGCAATACTTATACATCCTAAACTCAATATTTCCAAGGGACACTTGCACTAAAATCTGTCATTGTGACCATTTTAATTTCACTCACCATGAGCCCTGCAATGTATACCTATAATAAACTTTGGATACTATTTAGAGACCAACAGCAAATAAATGAATGTGCACATTTGTTTAAAAAAAAAAGAAAGAAAGAAAGAAAAAAAAAGTAAGTATATTGTAAGTATATTATTCTCTAAAGTTGCTTTCATTTAGTAGAGGCATTTCTCCACGCATCACCCAACAGAACTGGCACCAAAGTCTGGCACCAAGCAGAGTACAGAATATTAGTTTTATGATTAATGACCTTTCCTTCTTGTTCAGTTACCTTGATTTTATCATCAAAGTCTTACCATGTTTCCCTTCATCATAGTCTTTTTCTATAGTGCTGTCTTTTAGGGCAACTTACAGTAAAGAGGGGTCAATTTTAAGCTGTGAAAATAAAAATTATTTTGGTGGATTAGAGCTGAATTGACTCAAAAATGTGTGGCTATAATTTGTCTGTTAGTTTGAATGAATTATAACTGACACCAGGTGATCTGAACATTAGCAGTGATAATGTTAGGTAGGGTTCAGTATTTGGCTTTGGTGGTGATAAAAGAGAAAATTCAGGAAAGCTCAATAAAGACACCCCTCTGGCCTTGTTTCAGATCTATTAGTGGCCCCAGCGTGCACATTTAAAAGATGGTTATTTGAACAGCTATGAAAAATGCCCTCCTTAAGTCTGATATTACTCTACTCTTTCAACTATGCAAAAAATGACTAAGTCTCTCATCCAATAATGAACTTCTTTCACTGACTGAATTAGGAGTCTTTAGAGTTGCTATTTATGCAATTATGATTTCAATGGGCACTTATTTTAAAAATCTGGAAATTTGACCTTAAATAGTAAAAAGCATATATGTTATCAAAGCTGAGTGTCTCGTGAAGCATCTACAAAATAAATGTTAATAAATGTTGTTGGTTATTAGGAATCCTAGTTCAAAAACAGCTCATTCCTCTTTAGACCATTTCTCCAGACTGTGTGGGTGTGGTAGATCATGTTTGATTGACATCTCTCAAAGCAGCTCTGGCATGGAACCTAAGAAATCTACTGCTGTAAATGGGGGCAGCAGTTAAATGTATTTTAGCCTCCTAAAAAGCAAACCACCGAGAAAAAAAATCCATATCAGGGTAATGTATAACTGTAGGCTAGATTTAGAATATTTTCACCATTTTACTTTGCTGTTTATGCTCTCTACAAATCGACCAGACTTCTATGACATAAACAGCAATTTTAATTTGCAGGACACGGGAGTTGCTGAACTACCACTGCCTCAATCTGTTAGTTTGTTTGTGTTATTGTGTGACCGTTGTTATTTAGAGGGTTAGTTTGGATCCGAGCTAACATTACTTGCTGTGAATTGAGACAGTGGTAGACCAGCAACTCCTGTGTTCT
>JAJHUR010135962.1:0-12057 GCA_027495735.1 Lutjanus campechanus | reverse complement strand
AATGTGTGTCAGAATACCATTTTAAATTCAATACTCTGTTGCTGCAGAGATGTCTTATCTAGGGATAATAACAATTAATTGATGACTGACTGAATTAGTTGTAAAGAATTTGATTGATCAAGTAAAATTTGATCAATCTGCTATCAAATAAAGATCTGTGTTTATGTGTATATGTGTTTAATATGCAGACCTCTATGTCTTTATATGTTTCATGTTGCTGTGGAAATAAAGATTTGATAGAGGAGGGAAAAATGTATTTGGTATTGCTTGGTGTTAGCAAAAAATAAGCATTTTTAATGTTTCAATTAATTGATCATAAATGATACCAGTGATAAATTAAGGAAAGCGCTTAGAATTTGCAACCCTAGTCCTGACCTACACATCATTTTCTACTGACTGAACAAAACATCTGTGTTTGGTACAGATGCCCACAAAAATATTCATTATGTAAAAATCATCATTCCCTGCCTGTATTATCACTAATCACATCACAATTACAGTATCAGTAAAAATGATCGCAATTAGATATTTGTTCAAAATGGCTCAGCCTTAATGAATGTACACATGACTGCCAAACCCTACGACACTGGAAACAACTAATTCCTCTAATTACATGAAAAAATCTATTGTGGTACTGAATACGTTTTGAATATTGGGGGTGGGGGTATGTCACTCCCCATCCTCAGTAGAAATTACAGGCTTGGTTAAATGGGAAACTGCTACTCTTCAATTACTTGGTAGGAATTCACACATGGGTGGAGGGAAAACACGTGTGCTTGAAAAATGCAGGTCCAGTCAAGTCAAGTCAAGTCAAATTCTGTATGTAATGTCCCTAAAGGCTTAAAGTTACGTGTGTATGAGAATGAAATCCCAGGTACTTTAAAGAGTAGCACCAGACATTCATTCCATTTTATTACTGACTTAATCATAAGTACAGTGTGGTCACATTTTCATGCTATACTATGATACTCCCAATGTATTGCTGATTTGGTTGAACAGGGTTTCAGATGTATTGGGTTTAGCATTTTGGCAGCATTAAACGTACACTGGATCAGCCATCAACTATCACTGGACACTGAAGAAAACTTAAAAACATGGTGATTCTCAGGCAAGTTCTGAAGTGTCTCTTGCTGATGAATTCTAAGTGGATTCATGGACTTTTAATCATGAGATATTTATATATTTGGTACAAAAGAGGATGAAGGCCACATGGGAAGACTTTAAAATCAAAATTCGGACTTTATACTTAGAATCCTGACTTTATTCATATAATGCTGACATAATTCTGTTAGTTTATACTGACTTCATGCTCAGAATTCTTGAACTTAGAATTCTGAATTTATTTTTAGAATAAACTCAAAATTCTGAATTAATCCTGTTCATTCATACTGACTTTACATCAGAATCTTGGCTTAATCCTTAAAATTCTGACTTTATTCTTAGAATTCTTAACTTATTCTAAGAATTCTAAACTTATTCTTAAAATTCTGACTTACTTCTGTTCATTTATACTGACTTCAAATCAGAATATTGACTTTATTTTTAGAATTCTGACTTTAAAAAAGTCACATTTTTGAAAAATGAGCTCAATGTTTTGATTCAGATTGACATCACACAGTATCTTTGTCTCACATCTCTCCCTCCACACCTGCCCTGAAACTCCCCCAGCGCCCCCCCCTGGGGAGGCTTCAGGCTTTGTCCTGTTGAATGTCCAAGTATCTCCTCTTTCTTCTTGTACTTTCTTGAAGGTTAAACTGCTAACGGAACGAGGAGTTAAATTACTGAGGAGGAATATTCCATTCCTGTAATGTTAATCCTGTCTGACTGGAGCTTAAGTGTGTAATAACAGAGCAAACACCACAAACGGCTCACAGACAGATGTGTCACAGAGAGGTTGCTAGATACATTATTTAACCTCATTGCTGGTAGTTGATGGCTTCCAGCTGTCACAAACAGCCAGTCATGGGCCCCGCACGACTTTAATGGGACTTACAGCGTCTGAGCTCTTGAAGTAGAGTCTGTAGTTGGTGATCAACACTTTGCCCTTCACAGCTCCACTGTATGGACAGATGTAGATGATGTCTTTATCTGAAAACACATGAATACAAACACCGTTCAGTGATTTGACGTCTTGGCCATCTTCTCTCACATCTCATCGCGAACGCAGGCTCAGAACAGGTTCCTTTTTTTCACATGAGGACTCTGGTTCAGACATGATTTTATTATTGGTGAGCAGCGAGTAGTGTCAGGGAGGAAATCAACACACATGCAGAGAAGAGGAAGCAGAAAAGGAGAAGAGAGCCGTGCAGCAAAGGTAGGCTAAAAATACCAGCTACTCTGAGTGTTCAATATGAGACTAATAAGGACAGACCCACTCAACAGTTACTGGCATCCAAATCACATGTCAGCCGAGTACAGGTGGAATCACTCGAAGATCATGTCACTGGTGCATCTCTATAAATAAAACTAACCCATGACAACATATCTGGCAATAGAGCTGGCTCAGTCAGTTCAGTACCATCCTGCCTTCGGGACAGAAAAAGACCCTCAAGAGATGACTGTAGTTTTTTTTGTGTTTGTGTGTGTTACAATCTGCAGCCAAATGTCTCACATGACTCAGCTTTTAATTAGACTGTGTCCTATGAATTCTGCTACAACTAGTCTGGAAGCAGGAAGAAACAGCTAGCCTGACACCTCCAGAGCTCACTGATCAACACGCTGTATGTTGTATATTCAACCTGGCTGCCCCTGAGCTGCCGCAGCGCATTATTATCCTTCAGTTTTTTTTTTTTCTACTGGGGCTTTTCCGTGCCGAGTCAAACCGTGCTGCGCTGATTTGCACTTCCACGACCTCCTTTAACGCGCTGAGATGTGCCGTGTTGCACCCAAGATGGACGTTCTCTGGAGAGGGCCCAAAACACACCTGACCCTCCTCCAAGCGGGCTGCAGAGACATTCTGTCAACTGTGGTCAACCCTTCTCTCTCTCTCTCTTTTTAAAAGTGCTCTCAAACCTTTTTTTAGCTTCTCACTGAATCTCTGTGGTTTGAAGTTTAGTTTCGCTCCTGCGTTGCTGTTTTTATGTCCTGGTATCTGGTTTATTTTATTATTTTAGTTTACTGTTTCGTGTTTGTTTTCAGCCGTAAAGGAATCTTGAACATTTCCTGGTTTTGCTGCTTCATAATAAAGGTTTTTAAATAGCAAAATAATAAAGTGGAAATAAAGTGTTTGTCAGTTTACAGCTGCTAGACTCGAGCTAAGCTCTTCTTCAATTAAAGACACACCTTCAAGCGAGTAGCCCTGTTGTAATGGAGTTGTGAATCCTTGCTGATGTACTAAGTCAAACCGAGCCTTCACATGAAAAAAAAGGGCTATCTGACTGCAGACTGAGCAGCACTAGCTAGCATGCTAACTGCTGACTGATTCAATACGAAGGACATGTATCGTTTGGAGTTAACTCACGCTAGCTGGCTAGCTTTGGCTCAAATGGTTTTGGGTCAACATCTGTCTAGTTTTGGTTTTAGACTGACTGAATTAATAAATGACTCTTGCCAGGAAGCTTTAATTGCGCTTACAGTAACGTAACTATTTGTCGTCCATATAAATTAGGTAAATGACATAAATTCTTCTTCTTTTTTTTTTTACTTTGCCCAAGGCAACAGGAGGGGAAACACTTTTCTTCTGTTTTGTGTGCATAACCACAGTAATTGTGTGCTGCTTTGGCAGCTCGTGCACACGAAGTGTTACTGATAGCAATTATGGCAATAACAATTTTAAAAAAAACAGAGGTTGTAATGAACCTGAAGTATCTTTTAACATTAACAGTCATACAGGATCTGGAAGAAACACCACAGAAAAGTTTGATTTTCTTTTGGCAGGGGTGGGAAGATCTCGGCACCTCACGGTTCCATTCTGATTCAGAAAGCTGCGATCTGATGATAAAATGATTCTTGATGCATCAAAATTTCAGGCATTTAAGCAATGGGGTGCCGGTCGCATTGTATCCATCTGTAGCTGCTCACGTTCAGCCATCCTCACCAAAACTCATCAAGTAGCCTAGTTTAGAAGTAAACATGATGCACATGTTAGATTTAAGGGTGGGAATCTTTTTATCCAATCTGATTCAGAATCTGCTCTTGACTGAATTAATGGAAAAGGGGGCACAACTTTCAGTTTCTTACTCCAATTTCCCCAGAATACAACTGGTAATCTAACTGGTAATGAAATGGTCTGCAGTCTTTTTATTTTATACAGTTCACTTAATGAATGAATTAATCAATATGAAAGCACCGTACAGTTTTCTGCCTGTATGGGAATAACAAAATGAGGGGGAGGCAGAGTGCTCTGCGGTGTTAACGTTATGTCTCCAGTGGAAAGCAGCCTCTGTGCTGCACCGTCAGCTCAGAGGGAACACATCACTGTGCAGGATGCAGAGAACGTACAGAGTCTCTGAGATGAGACAGGCTGGGCAGAAAGTTGGTTGTAGTTTGCCTTTAGAGAAGATGAACACATCTCCCTGTTAACTGCTGGTAACCCTGCCGTGTGCACGCTGTAGACTGTCCGGTGCTGCGCTGCCTTCACAGCTGAGTTCCACCTTTTTCACTCCGTCAGCATCATGTTAATTAACATTTCGGAAATCAAAAATTTTGGCATTCATGGAATGATTCACAATCTTCCACGTCCACACTGCGATGCATCTAAGAATTAATCTAAGAATATTTCCCCCACTCCTAGGTGATGTGTCGTAGTGCACAGCCTGCACCACCAGAGGTCAGTCTCTCTACTGGTGGACAAGACAGCACACCTGAGCTGAGATACACAGCGTCAGCAGGGGATGAAGTGACAGGACTAGCTAGTATAAAAGAAGGAAAATACCTCTGCTCCTGTTTGGGAATATTTTGGGTTAGTTCAGATGATACAAGTGAGCCAGTAAACACTGCAGACTGCTGATTGGCTGTAACGAGCGTAAGAGAGAGTGAGTAGCAGACTAATTATCATACTGCCTATATAGTGGCAGAGAGAGAAGTTGTCAGTCTGGCAGTAAACGTACAGTGGTGTTACAGTTTGTCAGTGAATAAAAGCTGAAGCTTCTCAGGACTAAGGTTGGGTACCGAACACGCTACTCACAGTGCCTAGTGAATGAATCAGAGCCCAAAGTGTGATTAAACTTTTCAAAACTCGACACAAACAACACTTGGTGCAGTACATGTCATGTGAACTACAAAGCTGGCGAGGGAATCACGTCTAACCAAAGACAAAATACAGTTCATCTAAAAGCTAAATCGTGGACTGCTTAACATCCTGAAAGCTAACCCACCCACAGCAGCAGCAGCTAAAGTTAGCATGACAGCAGCCAGCGTCTAAACAGTGTAACTTAACCCTCCGTGGACAACAAAACTTAAAGTGAGGCATCGGCAACTTCATCAACATCCTCAGGTGAATAATTAGCTCGATGGATCAGTTGCTGTTGGAGATAACTGGGATTACTTCACCGTCTTGGTTGGCTTAGCAGTTTTCTTAACGTTAGCTAACATTCAACCACTGACAGCATCTGAAACTCCTCACCAACACTACAGTGTGTGAGGTCTATTAATTCTTCTGAAACCCGAGTATGAAACCAATATTTATAAACTGCTGACTAATAACCGGGGAAATCACACAGCATACAAGCACAGTGGTTTTAACGACAACAATATGACAGGAAGGATATTGCGTGTGCTTTCTGTGCGACACAAATAACAGCGTTGTCGCGGTGACAGACTGACGGGCAGATTGTAGAAACGAACAATGTTTAAGTCGAGAAGTAGTCTTATTTTTTTTACAACTGAAATGACATTTTTGTGATTATAGAGAGTAAAGTATTTGGTACTAGTACCAAACTCTGCTCTGTTCAAGACCAGAGCAAAGCTCCTGTGTGTTATTTCCCAACTGTGGGAGTAGTGTTATTATGACGATCTGTTCCGCCAACGTTGCAAGAGTATTAGGGTTGGACGATTGGACGCGATCGGTCGCCTATTGACGCTGGGCTGAATCCAATACTGGTTGGTTGTTTTTTGGTCGATTTTTGGGGCAATTTTTGTTACATTATTTTGCTGATGTAACGGTCTGCAGATTGACAGCCACTGCACCTCAGGAGCGAAAGGAAAACAGCCTGCAGAGTCAGACTCTTTGCACTGTTTTCACACAGTGAATTAAAGATTTAATTCGACCACAGTTGAATTGGTGGTTGTTGGAAGAGTGGACAGACTAACAAAGCTCTTAGTTTGGAAAAAACTTGAGTTCAGAAGCTGTATGGTGTGTGAGAATATTTAATTTCTTGATGCTCTTGATTTGCTGACGACGGTCGATTGGAATAGCCAATAGAGTACTATCTGCAGTGGAGTAGAGTTGTGTTGCACTGTTTAACACAAATTCAGTACACCTTGGTAAAATGTCAGGAAAGTATGAAAGGTAGGAGGGAGATGCCTTTTTATGTTGAATCACCCTTTTCTCCTGTTTTTTTCTTCCTGATTGTGGAGTTAGAATGGGGGAGCCACACATGGTTCCCCCAGACTGGGGCAAAACATGAAGCTTCTCTCTCTCCTCTGGTGGAGAACTCAAGCACTTTGGTGGAACAGAAAGTGAACTAGTGGTCTCTCTGACCACTCTTGTGTCCCCACAGCCAGATTGTGGTCTGGTGTGTGAGTTCAACGTGGTCCACACACACTAAGCAAACAGCATGGCTCTGAGGAGTAGAAGGAACTGTGCAGCAGAGACTTGTGACAACTTCTGGACCCTCTCCACTGAGACACTGAGTGTGTCAGCTGCAACGTTTAATCAATTTATCAATAATTAAATCAATCAGTAACTTTTCTTTCTTTCAAAAGTAAGTTAAAATTCTGATTTCAGTTTCTTACATGTGAACATCTTCTGGCTTCTTTACTCCTTTATGATGGTAAACGGGATGTCTTTGGGTTGTGTATAGATCCGCAATGATTTATTGATGAATCCATTATTAATCGCCAACTATTTTGATAATCGATTAGTCAGTTTGAGTAACTTTTTGTGAATATTTTTTGGTCTCTTTACTCCTCTCTGACAGTAAACGGAAAATTGGGGGGTTGTGGACAAATCGAGACATTTGAGGACGTCATCTTGGGCTCTGATCAACATTTTTCACCATTTTCTGACATCTTATGGATCAAAAAACTAATCAAATAATCAAGAAA
The DNA here is from genome assembly GCA_027495735.1 of Lutjanus campechanus. Lineage (NCBI taxonomy): Eukaryota > Metazoa > Chordata > Actinopteri > Lutjaniformes > Lutjanidae > Lutjanus > Lutjanus campechanus. The sequence continues at coordinate 4,851 of JAJHUR010135962.1, read as the reverse complement.
ACAATCGACAGAGAAAATAATAATTGGTTGCATCCCTCTGTCAGACTGATTCAGATGTTCTCCACGCTACACAAGCTGCTCACTTGACAGAGATGTGCTTCAGATCACAGGCCTTCCACAAGGGTAGAAAAACACCCTGTTATCTCTTTTAAACAGAGTGAAGAAACGATTGAGCTGCGTAAACTCACCTATAATTCTCTCCTCCCCTGGCAGCAGAGAAACATCAGCTAACAACTCCATCTTCAGAGACTCTCTGGAGGTCTGCAAACACACACACAACACAACAAGGCATAAAAACAAATGAATAGAGCAAATTAATTCATCAAAAGGACTGCTGAGGCTGTGTGAAACGCTAACACTTTTATTTAGAGTCTTTTTTTTTATTCTGAGTAGAATGAACAAAAGGGAAGAAACAAAGGAGCAGGTTTGCTCTGAGCCAGATGAAGAGGGGTCAGATTCAGTGGTCAGTGAGATGAGACACCATAAACACCGTACTTTTCCTTTTAAAGAGGTTCAGCTGTGACCAGGAGCTTGAAACTAAATTTGACACTGCTGCTCTTCATCCTTATTTGGAGGTTTAGTTTATTAATTTAACTTTTTCTCTACAGAGCCATGGATTTGGTATTTGGATCAGTCTTCTGTACGGTGAAAACTGGCCCTTTCAATAAAATATTTATTCATTCCATTTAAATAACAAGGACCACTGCTGTCAAGTGAACTCTGAAGCGGCTCGTTTCCACTACATTGAAACCAATCACAGAAGTGTACCATTGTATGCGTCATTTCATTGGTTAAAAAATGTTTTCTCTTCCCGTTTTTGTGACTGGTGAACTAGCAGCATGTTTGCTACCAAAATGTGGACTGACAGGAGACAAACCTGGACTCAGGACAAAGTAAGAAATGTCTGTTATTAAACATTTAAAACCTGTTGTCTTAGGAGACATTCAGAAGTCCTCTAAAGTCTCCAACCTGAGCAGAACCAGACGGTCCAGGTAGACACTGGGCCGTTTGCTGTCTTTTTACATGCTGACTGTCTGACCAATAATCAAACGACATTTCCATCACATGACCTCGAGTTTTGCCTTTGTGAACGCAATCTGGACCAGCTGGAAAATTCATTCCATTCCAGTTCCATTTAGGAACTGAACCTTTAAGTGTGAACTTGCCCTGAAGACGCTTTTCCACCACAGGAACTTTGCCCAGGGACTAGGAACCTTTGTGCTGTAAGAACTGGGGATGGGCATCGAGACCCGGCTCTAAAGTGGAACCGGTTCCAAAATTCCAGTTCCGACGGAATCATTAAGAAATTAAAATTTAGATTCCGCTATCGATTCTTGCACACTAATTTCATTTGTGCATATTTCTGCTCTGCAGATACCTCTATTTTTTCCTTCTATACGACATTCAGCACATGATGAAGCATTACCTTCATGTCTTAAAGTGTTGACTATATGCTAGGGACAATAGTGCCCTCCTCTGCATAGAAACTCCTACTGAAGCTGGAGTGGAGAAACGTACAAGACCCCTCACTCATGGTATCAACTACAACGACCAGCACAAAAACTACCATTGCCAACATAAACAAAAAGTCCCCGCTCGGGGGGTAGTACTTTGCAAAAGCACAGGAACTTTGGGAGTGGGACTTCTAGCACTCAACATTCTCCATTTCTGATTAGTGGAATACTCGCGGCATTTTATTTCATTTTATTTCCTTTTTTTTTTCTTTTTCGTTTTTTTAAATCAGTAGCCGAAACCAGTTTGTTTTTAGCTTGTTGTTAGCTCGACGAGGGATGATAACGATTAATCGATGATCGACTAATTGGTTGTTAAGAATTTGATCGATCAAGTAAAATTGAATTGATCTACTATCAAATAAAGATCTGAATGTTACCTAATATTAAAGTACGTGTGTTTAATATCTAGGCCTACATCTTTCTACATCTGCAGTAGAAATAAAGCTCTGATTGAGGGGGAAATTGCATTTGGTTTTGTTTGGTTTAAGCAAAATTTTGTGTCTTTTTTAATAACAATTAATTGATTAATTGATCGTTAATGTTACCAATGATCAATTAGGGAAAGTCCTTACAATTTAATACAAACCTAGCTTCGAAAAAATCAACATGGAGTTACAGAAGAAAGTTACAGAGGAAATAATGATGTTTGCTGCTTTATATGTCGTCCTCGTTGTATAGTCGTGCACAAAAATGACGTACAAATAGCCGTCACTTTTTCATATATTAGCAGACTAATTTGCCTGGTCTTCACCGGACCATGGTGGAGACGCAGAAGACAACAGGCTGAAGGGACACCTGCTTTGATCCCTCGCTGGCTTCTCACCATGTTCAAACTGCCAGTGCAACCTGCATCTTGTACAAGATTTTAATATTTCAGCATTAACAGACTGAACAGACGCACACACAGAGCGTCCACTTACACTGGAGATGTGTGTGTCCAAGGCGTTGGAGTTGTAGACTGAGACTGGTGAGGCCATCACTCAGGGAGGGGGGCTTCCACAGGCTGAGACAGACAGAAACACAGACTGTTAGAGGTCTTATTCTACAGCTGGGCTCGGATTCTTTTCTGTCAGAACTACACAAACATATTCAGCAGAAATATTTTTTTTAACCATGACACGTTCAGCTTTTGGAACACACAGGATATAACACAGGATTATACATTTCCAGTGGGCGTCAAATGAAACTGCAGTGTCACAGAACAAATATAAACTCATTTGAGCTCATAAAATCATGCCTTCAGATTAATAACCTGGGAGCACAAATTAACATAACATGAAGTTAAATGATGTTATTACTTTAATATGTTTAAGGACAATGACAAAGACGATGTTGTCAACGATGTATCTCAGTCCAAAACCAAAAAGAAAAGTGACAACTTCTTTTTTTTTAAATAAATCTGATGCATGCAGCATTTTTTGTCCACACAAAATTCATTTATCCTTTGAACTTAAAGGGACAGTTCACCCCAAAATAAAAAATACCCTGGCCTCTAGTGCTATTTATCCATCTACATATTTTTGCATTTTCTCCAGTACAATGGGACACAAACACACACCTAGTTCTGAGCAGTATCATGACCGAAACTATTTTCTTTTTGCAGTAAAATCTACCAGAACTACTTTAGAATCTTTTCAATTAGAAAGAAAGTAGTTCCTACATGAAAGCGCTCACAACAAAGTCTGCGGATTATCTTGAGTAACCGGGTCAAGATTTCTGGAAAGAGAGAAGGCAGATATTTCTACGCTGATATCTCCAAAACTTTGCAACTCACACCAAAACTATCTAGATGAATCTATCTGGATGCAGAGGAAAAAATATGTATTTTTGATTTGGGGGTGAACTGACCCTTTAATATGCTTCTGCTTTCCCTCTTTCATAAAATCAAATAAAAGTAGCAGCCATGACCTAAGCATGTGCAAAGGAATTGGAATGAATTGTCTTGGCAGCACTCCTTTTATAAAATAACAATAAAAAATAATATAAAATTAACCATGTTATATCATGGGACATATTGTCACAGTCTGGTACAGTACTGAGGTGTTGTTTTATTGTGATAATCAATAGGCCCTATATTGTTACATCCCATATTTGGGCAATTATGCCATTATATGCTATTACTTTTATCATCAAAAATTTATTAACTGGTCCTTTTCTAATATTGAATTACTGCGTCCATCAGTAAACACAAAATTTAGGTCAGGGGTCTGCAACGACTTTTTTGGCATCTATAGCTAGCTTATGGAGACGCAAGAAGACTAGCCAACATCAAAATGAAGTTGACAAAATATTTTTGGTGTATAAGCTACACATTTTTACAATTAAAGAACAGAAGAATCAATGTACACTGTAAAAAATAAATAGTTTAGACAGCTCAACATTTCATGGCAATAGATTTTTGAGTTTTGAGCCCAACTTAAAGTCTTGAACTTGAACTCTGACATAAACTTAAACATAAGGTTTGCCAACCTATAATCTTTAGTTGGGATAATTTACTTTTCTTCTTTAGATAAACGTGAATCTTTGAGTTTTAGGAATTCAAAAAAAAAACAACTTAAAAATTGGTCACAGTGAGCAGTGAACCTGATTTGTCGTTATTATGGTGCCTGAAATTTAAACGGTTTAAATCAAAAATATTAATATTTTAGCCATCATTCACTTTCACTTCAATGAATTGACTCAAACATTTTTTAAATACAACTTTTATGAGGTTCTAAAACTCAAAGATTCAAGTTAAACCAAAGAAGAAAAGTTAATTATCTTAACAAAGGATTTGTAGTTAGATAAACCTTTTCAAAACTCAAGAATCTGAGTTTAGATCTACAACAATAACTGAAAATTAAAATGTTTTTTTTTTTAAAAGAAAAGAAAAAAAATCATTTCCATACAATGTTTCAGCGTGGCCACAAGGAGCCTCTGGGGAGCGGCTAAAAAAACACATGCAGCTCCGGAGCCACAGGTTGGAGACCCCCAGTTTAGGTAAAAGTAAGGTGAGTACAGTATTGTGCTGGATCTTAACTGCCAATCAATTATGCAGTAATATAACAATACATTATAAAACTCAGGCTAGCTGGCTAACTTTGGGTTTAATTTAGGATTTCCTTTATAGGCTAAACCTAATGACACAGACTCACTTCTAACAGGTATATGGTGACGTTCTCTACATGGCTAATCCTCTCAAAAACAACAACAACCACAAAAATAAACAGAGTTCATTCACGTGATTCAAGTTCCAAAGTGAGCTTATCTCTGTTCTGCTCTTACCGACACACCTGTCACAATGAAAGTGTCTGAAAATGAGAGCTTTAGGAGGGGAAGGAAGGAGAGAAACTGAAAA
>JAJHUR010135960.1:38811-51517 GCA_027495735.1 Lutjanus campechanus | reverse complement strand
AGTAGCCAGATGAAGTACATTTTTTACCAGCGTTTTCTGTACAAAGCTAACTGAACTATATTAACTCACCTTTTCTCTGCGGTCGAGTCACCCTCTCTTGTCTATTATGTCTTTTTATGTTGTTTTTGTTTTGTTTTTGTCTTGTTTTTGTCTGTTGTGTGTGATATGCACTGCTGGATACATCAAGGACTCGTGTTTCTATGTGTTAATGTTCCATCCATTTATTGAAATTGGTCTTGATGTTGGATAGGTGGCAAACGATGCAAAATAATAAGCGAATGTTAAAATGTAGGGGGTAAAAGTAAAAAGTAAAAAATACTAAGCAATGATTGGAAACAGGGAAAAAGCCTGGGTCGGTCAAAAGGTAAAAAAAAATTCAAGCACCTCTAAAGTTAACCGTTTGTTGAATCCAAAATCAGAAGAAGAAAAAAAGATGTTTTACGGGGGGGTTATGAATCGCACTATGTCTTCCCGTCAACCCATTACTTCCTCTACAGGTTACCTGACACATAACCTATCTGTAAAATGGAAATTGGTATTTTTACACTTTTTTTGTATGTTTTTGAAGGGAGGAGGCAGTGGGCAGATTTAGTCACTTTTGGACAAAACCATGCAAGCTTTCTCTCCATTTCCAGTCTTGCTTAGCTAAGCTAAGCTAACTGGCTGCTGCGTATCGGCAAGAAAGAGAGTAGTTGTGAATTTAAATAAATGCGTATTTGCCAGAAGTCTATATGAACACACTTTTCTTGTGGTATTCCTGGTCCCCAAGTGGCAAATATTCAGAAAGCTCCGAGCTCACGTTTTCAAAAATGGACAACAAGGAAGTTAATTTTTCTGTGGATGGTAAGTTAATAAATTGAAATTGTAATCGTATAGAGTTTTTCTTAATTTTATAATATGCTTGAGGAAAAAATATTGCTATTTCCAACAGCCTCGTCTTCATTTTGCCTTTGCATTACCTGCATTTCGTTACCTGCTTCCTTGCTTTCTAAATTGTTAGCCTCTGTGGCTTCTAGATGCATATTTTAAATATTTTGTACACGACTTTCTATGTTGGAACCACAAGTTCACAAGTTCTATTTCATGGCAGCTTAAGTGTGTGAACTGTTGCTCTCATTAATGAGACAAAGCTTGTGGTTTGATATGACACGCTGAGCCAAAAAAACAGTCTTGATGAGAGTTTTGGGAAGTGTGTTTGTCTTCGCTGCCTCTTCACTTTCATTCCTCCTGTTCTTTAGCTGTTGCCATTCAGCTTCTACCATCAGGACAGAGAGAAAGCTCATTTCAGACTCTCCCTCAGTGACTTTGTTCAGCTAGCGCTGCTAGTTTTAAGCCGTGGGAAGGTAATAATGAAGTTGAGCTGCTGCCAGCAGCCATATTGGATTGACAGACAGAAGACAGAAGGAACTCTTTGTTAGACGCTCGCCAAGTCCGTAGGGCTCAGGGAGTGACGATAGTGTGTGTCTATGACAGAAATACCTCTGGTACTGCACGTATGTGTGTGTGTGTGTGTGTGTGTGTGCCCCCATGTACAATATGTGTCCTCACAGAAACTCTTTACATGAGTCATGTGTGTTTGCAGACATCCAGGTATTGCCTATGGTAAAGTTCATATATCTGCTAAACTGCTGCTATAGTCTACTGTAAATCCATACATGGCTTATATGAAACCCAGCAGTGTTGTTTCCTATGAACTCTATGATTAAAATATAAACAATGGGATGAGCAGACGAGATTAATCCTGGTTGCTAAAAGTTGCATGTTGGGCAATTTAGATAATTAGCATAATGAGCTCATTAATTGCCAAAATCTGGAAATGTCTTTAAAAATGTTTGCTTCTTTTTAATTTAGAAAGGTGATGAGGTAGAGATTGTGTCCAGAATTATGTCACTGTGCTGATAATGTGCTAACAACATCAAAAATGTTGCAAATAAAACTTTTCTGTGTGTTTTTTTCCATTAAATTTGCTGTTGATATTAATGATTAATGTAGCGACGCCCGCGAGCTAGTTCAGGCAGTCAACTCGAGCTGCACCGTAATCTCACGAGACACACCTCACGCTCTGTAGTACATATCAAACGCACCCTTCCAATCTGACGGTCTATTTAAACCGCTAAAACCTCCCATCTGTCCCTCTGCCTGTCAAGGCCATTGCTGCTTTGCATCAGCGTCCCTGCCTGCTCATTCAGCCCCGCCACCACCACCCCAGCATCCACCTGCAGGCTCCGACAGGGGGTCCAAGAGTTGTGTTGTTGAGTTGAGTTCATCACTCCTCTTTATCTCTATGGAAACATTATCAGTGAGGAGTGATGAGGTCGAAGCCTAGACGCCAAACTCTAACTATGTTCTGCTGCTGCAATAAACATTCTTAAACACGTCTGACTGAAATATTCTAATAAACACAGTACAGTGGGGCTTTCTTTTTTGGAAGCATAGGGGAGTGGTGGAGTGGCATGCAGCAAAGGGCCACAGGCGGGAGTCAAATTCACAGCTGCTGCACAGGACTAACAGCCTCAGTATGAGCCAATTATGCTAATTGTGCAAATCACCCAACATGCAACTCTTCAAGTTGAATTTCATTCACTAGGCTTGCACTGTAGGTGACATTTCAATCATAAAAGTACATAGGAAACACCCTTACTGGGTTCAACAGATTTCCAGTAGGTTTTGCTGTTTTTCCAAACATAAGTCTTTGCAAAAATATTGACCCGAGTGAAAGTTCTGTGTTGCAACACATGGATTTTGTTCCTCTGTTAACTACATGAGCAAAGTCAGATTTCTACAGTGGCATGGCTCCCAATGAACTCCCCCCAAACAACCCCAAAAACCTCAAATTAACAGAAGTAATTGGCCTCAAAATACACTGGACTGTACCTGCTACCAGTGAGTGTGTGCATCTGTATTCCTTCAGTGTTAGCGTGTCATTAAAAGGATTTCTTGCGCTGGAAATAGCCTGGAATAGACAAAGGTAATTGGCTTTGCCTGTCAGTTAATCAGATTAAAGGCATTGTAACATTTCACATTTACGTTTTTAGGCTTTTGGCTGACGATCGTATCTAAACAGACTCAGAGTGAAGAATAAGCAGCTTAGTGTCATCCTGAGGTAGATGCTGTATCTAAAACTGAACATTGGTATTTGTTTTTGGTCAAGAAGCTGCATGCATGGAGATTTTTTTTCCACTTGGAACTACCAGAAATTGCTTGTGGTTTCTGACTATTTTTATTCTTCAGTGCTTCCTTTCAGCAGGAATATAATAAAGAGAGAAGGGGGGGCATTCTTTCAAACACTGAGGGACTGTCTCAGAAAACTATACAAAGTGTGTAATAGAAAGCATTTTTGGACAGAAGAGTTAAAGTCAAAATCTAATTACAGAAAAGAATAATACCACAGAAGGTAAGGATTCACTGTAAACCTCTGGTTGGCCAGATTAAGAGGCAGACTACCTGCTAAGTAACTGATATAGGCTTCATTTAGGGATTAACACTAACATTAACTCTCACACACTCTGTGGAGGTTAATAGGTTGTGTTGTTACTGTGTTAATGTAAAGGCTTACGGCTTTTCTAAGGCTGAAATATCCGCTGCTCATCAGCAGCCTGCCAGATCCTCAGCAGGAGATAAACCTGGAAACCAAGTGCACCGCTGCAGCTCCGCCAACTGTGACCAGGCAGTCTGACTTTGGCTAAACAAGAAATAAATATTCCAAAAAGTGGTACACAACTACACGTTTTTACGAACAATGGTGCTCACTGGTTTCCACACATAGTTAAGTGTTTTTTACCATCCTTTATTTGATTTGATTTTGGCTCTAGGGATGGCAACGCCAGCTTCGGTCCAGCTAGACAAAAAATGGCAGCTGCCTGGTCACAATCTTTCTCATATTATATCTAAACAGTACACCAAAATATGTTTCTGAAAACATTCGAGGTGAGAAAGATTCATATTTGATCAAAAGGTCCTGGTTTGATTTGTCACTGCGTGGACCTGCTGCTTGGATACAATTGTACAAACCTACAACCAATCAGAGCAGTGAAATGTGTGATATGTCACTTTTCGGATCTGGAGAGGTGACACTGCTCGGTCAACCATTGTATAGAACCTGCCCAGTATTAAATAAATGGTTGTGATTGGGCCGACTGGATGTAAGGCCGGTGGAATTCTGTTTGAATGGAAGGGAGGCCTGATGTATCTGCCAGACCAAATGAAAACATGAGCTCAACACTTTCATATGAGGCATGTTTGCCGTGAAAACTGGGTGCACTGCTTTGCTACGGTTTCCGGATTGAACGACATGTTTCCTCAAAACGGCGTGCAACAGCGTGTAATGGGCTTTCAGGTGCATTTTCTCTCATTTGGTGGGTGTGTCAGAGGTGTTACCCAATCAGCAGCAACGTATATAAACACTACCATTTTTAAAAAGCGTTGCAGTGCAGTGCGCTTGCATACACAACAGACTGTCCAAAGCACTATCCTTTAAACGTTTAACGTTTTTCTCTATTTTGTCAGGGTTGAACGCAGCACAAGTGGGTGAACTGCAGTAAAATTTTGCACACACATTCATTCAGGATTAATTATAATAACTTTAGTGATCACTGTACTTTTTTATACATATTGTTGTGGATACATCATGAAAGCTGTTGATTACTGAAAGATATGACAGAACAAGATGGACTCAGTCTGAGATCAATATGGGTCATTATATTCATTTGTAAGATAAGGAACAAAGATGAAAAAAGATACATTCACATGGACATAAAACAAAATTGGAGTTGAGGAAGCTTTTGAAACACCTGTTAAAAAAAGGGGGTTAAAAGAGTCTAAATGCAGTCTGATGTCAAAGGAGGAGCACCTGAGGACAGGTTAATCGATAGCAGAACTTTGATCAATTTACTTCCAGGAACAGCCGGCAGCAAGGATTCCTGGATGAGCCGCGTAATGAGTCACGGCTTGTATTGACGGAGTCTGAAAGCTCTGGTTTGATCCAGCGCTCCGAGGCTCTGTGTGCTAAACCTTCACACGTCTGCTTCACCCGTGTTATCGATTTTTTTAAAACACTGGATTCAGGGAGCAGATGTAAGGAAGGACTGTTTCCTCCCTGCAGACGCTGAATCTCTACCAGTTCAATATGACCTCTGACCTCCCTGAGATACGGCATTTTGTAAACATGTACGAATTAATACAAAAAAAATTCAGAAATTGGTTAAATCACACTGAGACGGCGCAGACATGCCCGCAGCGTTTCAGAGCAGAGAAAACTGCTCATTTTTTCATGATTTTGAGACCGTATTTTAAATACTTAGTGATTTTTTTTAATCATTCAGATTTGGCTGAGTGGTTAATAAATTCAAATTAGCACATTTGGAACATGGAGGGTGCTGTTGCCAAAGGTGAATTTGAGTTCATCTGATAAACTTGTTTTTAAAAAAAAGAAGTTGGGAACCATTTCTATAAACACTCTTAGGGCTTTTTCTCTTATTCAGTGATTTTGATTTGGCTGCTTTACAAATCTTCTGTGCACGTACAAAAAGCTTTCTACATTTTACTGGATTCATTTCTTTGTGCTGTAAATGACAGTTGAAAGCGGTTTTATACCCGAGCTAAAATGGATAAAATGTCCAATTGTAAGCGCAGAATTGCTGCTGTAATCCAGACCTGAAGGAAAGAGTCAAATGGGCTTAAAAAGCAGTGAAAAAAGTAAACAAAACGAAGAGCTTTTATCTGTTAATGCGAACCGGAATAAGTAGTTTATACTGTCACACACACACACACACACTATGGTTTCGGGAACATTGATATTAATCACACCTCCAGGATTTAGAGTTTTTGGACGCTCTCTCACATAAAAGCTTTGGTGTGGCGTAATTCATGCATGTGGTGCAGTGTGGCAAGCCAGCTGATCACCTGTGTGTGCTTTTTTTGTGCGTTTGTGTGTGTGTGTGTGTGCGTTATTAAAGTATAAAGTGCTTATTCCTGCTCTGTCAGACACAGAGCTGCCGTTATGAAACGAGCAACTGTGTTGTTTATTCTCTAAACCTTTAAGAAGATTGGTGTCGTTTGGGCCGAGTGCGTCCATTTCCAATGAATGTGTGTATTAGTGTGTGTGTGCGTAGTGTGTGTTATGAGTGTATTAGGCACGTGAGGTTTGCATTTTGTCATCTGCTGTAGGCTATTTATGCATACACGTGAGGGAGAAGGGGCGGGCGAGGGACATAAGAACAAATGGTGGAAAACGAAGGAGAGAGAGAGACAGTGGAAGGAAATGAAAAGAAGAAAGAAGAAGTGACAGTCAGAGGGAATGAAAAAAATAAGAAAAAACGAGGAGCGAGAAACAAAGTGACTGAGGGAGAAAAAGCAATTAGTAGAGAAAGAGTCACAGGGTTGAAGAAAATAAAAAAAGGATAGAGAGACATATAGATGGAGAGAAGGAAAGGATGGAGAGAGAGGGAGAGGGAGAGAGAGGAAGTGGATGGAGGGAGCGGAGGAGAAGAAGAGAAAGGCAGCTCATGCTCCACTGGAGGTGAAGTCATGCGAGCGGCGCTGCAGCTTTCTCTTCAGGCTGAGCTGCTCCAGCCTGGACGTAACGAACTGTCTTTAACTGCATCACCTGCCACCTCAAACACACACATACACAAACACACACACACACACAAAGTAAAAGTGTTCAGTAGCTCACTAACACCTAACACATCTGTATTCTCAGGCAAGCACACAAAAAAACAGAGTCAGACATCAGTGCACACATGTAGAAGCACTGAGGCTTCGGTTCCATCCGAAAATGTCTTCTCTCTCTCTCATGGATGTACAAGAGAACACGCACATTCACGACGCACACGCACGTGCACTCACACTGACAAACGTGCACTTGCATATCAAACTGCAAGCCAGCTTACAAGTCCACACACACACACGGATTTACTATTAATCAACAGCAGAACAGATTAGGTCCACGTGCACAAACACTCCCGGTCACACACAGGCAAACACACAAACACACACGTCTTCATCGCAAATGTGCTTGAACGCATGAATCTCGATAAGTTTGAGGGGCAAAACGGACAAGTGTTTCCTAGTTTTGTGAATGCTTTCTCATGGTTGTGTGGATAAGAAAACGGTGGGGAGGTTTTTGGAGCGAGCGAGTCACCTCTCGGATGAGTGCTCAAGCAAGAAAGTGAGAACCAGCTTTGATTGAGCCCATGCAAACACAAATTTCAAGGGATGCGTTTTAAAGGCCCGGGGTGTAAGATTTAGGAGGATCTTTTGGCACAATACGGCAGAAATGGAATAATCTGTTAAGCTTGTTTTCATTAGTGTCTAATCACCTGAAAATAAGAATTGTGTGTGTGCCCAGAGTGGACAAACAAAACACTGGTTCTAGATAGAGCGTTTTCGCGAGTTTTGCAGCCAGTGTAGGTTCCAACATGCTTGGAAGGGGAGGGTGAAGCAAAGAGTTAACCATCTGCAAGCTCAGTGCTAGTTACCTCTGAAGCATCACGTCCATCAAAGCATTTTTTCCCCGAGACCAATGTATTATTTTTTTGTAACCTTTGCAATGGGAGCGTTACATATTTAAATTATACTACAAATGCCAGAGGCGTGACAAGGTGAGACACTTCCTGCTTTCAGTGCTCCACATTTGTCTTTTTTTCCCTAATTGCTGAGAGTTGAAAAATGTGCAACTTTGAATATAATGCTGCGCTCATCACTGTCACTTTTTACCCAGACGTCCAATCACAAGCTACAAAATTGTCCTGCCTATACTCATTGAACCAGGCTCTGTTCAACTTAAGCTCTGAAACCAATCATGGTACTCGCCGAGATGTCTCGCCCACAAAATTTCATGAACCCACACAGACCAGCAGGTCTGTCCTCTCTCTCTATGTGCTGCAACCCTCCCCTCATCAAGAGGAAGTAGGCCACTCCGCTTTGTGCTTACACAGTGGTCCTTTAAAGACGTTTATGGATAAAATGTAACATTAGTCAAACAAGTCTTAGTGGCCTTTTTTTGTTTGTTTTTTTAAGTGTTGACAGTACAATAGATATATAGTGCTGCTTTCTGTGGGGGCTACAGTTTGATTTAGGGCATGAGGTTAAGTATCACAGAGAATACTTAAGGCTGGGGCTAAAGTTGGGTTCAGGTTAAGGTAAGGGCCCTTTCGCACTCCATTACAGGTGTGAAACATCCCCAGGACCATGGTTCCTAACAAAAACTGGTCTGAAAAAAAGGAGGTGGTCAAATTTAACTATGGATTGATCATTTCTAGAGTGAAAATTTTTATTTTGGATAGTTGGATAGACATTTAGACAAATTACAGGAGGTTCTGTCAGGCTATCATAGATGCGGAAAAGGAAAAACAATGCAACAAAACTCATTCATTTTCATTCAAACTGTGATTGAAGACTACCTGCTACATTGACAACCCACCAATATCAGATGCACAACTGTCTGCAAACCAATTAATTGCAAGTACTGGGAAATGGGAGTTTAAGCAGGTAATGACAACAGGACGTAGGTATGTCATGTACATCTCATTAGTGTGCTTGCAGAATTGCAATGTGAAACCAAAACTAACTGGATCAAATATTTACAATGTAACAAAAAAGTAAACCTTGGTTTGGACCGTGATTGGAACTTTCAGGTGTAAAAATGCTCTACAGTTTAAAGATTTCTGTTCTAATTATCTGTATAATTTCCATAAATCCACATTTTTGCAGGAAGTCTAATAACAAGACCTGGGATAATAACACCATATAGTAACCATTGTGATCTGATTCTGTAGTGTTACAGGGACAACAATATCTAAATTATACTATGGAGTCAACATTTTTATTGCCAATCAAACTGTTGTCTTTGCAGTTAGAATATAGCCAAAATTTCCCACGTCTAAGTTGCCACATTTGAATAGCTTTCTAGCCCAAACAACAGTCCAAAACCCAAAAACATTCAGTTTAATATCACCGAAGACTAAGACAACTTGCAAATATTCACATTTAGGAAGCTGAAACCAGTGAATATTATGTCCTTTTTGCTTAAAAACAATTTAAACAATTATCAAGTTGGTGATCGGATAATCCTCTCAGCTCTAGTCACAGAATAACTCTCTCATTGAAAGGCAGTATCAGGTTTCATCTTCTATACAGAGCAAAGAACATCCTCCAAACACTTTTTCAATTTGCCATGGGTGCATCTTAGGAAAAGTTTGATCCAAACTCTTGAATCTAATTGCATCAGTATGGATTCAACTTTGCACAGAGAGGCAGGCGGCTGAAAACTTTTTGCACAGGAGTAGAAGCCATCATTTAACCTCATATTGATGGGGAAGTTGCAGCAGTAACAAAGGAGCAGATCAATGGGTGATCGACAGAAACACTGACCTGTGTAGTTGCTGGTGGTGCTCTGAGTCGGCGCGTCAGTCAGAGCCTCCGTCTGTGCTTCTGTCTGGGCTTCAGTCTGCAGGTCCGGCTGCAGCTGGACGGTCGTGCCGGTCGAGTCCTCCGGCAGCGACGTGGCACTGGTGCCGTTCAGGTCCCCGGGGCTCAAAGTGGAGCCGCTAGCCAGGACCAGGGCACAGAGCAGGGTGCACAGCAGCATCCAGAGGTGGGTCCCTGAGGTTTGAGAGACTTTCGGAGACATAGGGTCAATAATGAAGAAGCTCTGTTAGAGGAAAGAAGATGTAGGGAGTCACAGCCTCATGGTGTGGCGTAAAGATCCTTTAGAGGAAAGTTTCCTCCTTTCCTGTCTTCCTCCTCTCCTGTTCCCTCCTGTCCTCTTCTCTTACTTCTTCCTTAGTCTTCTTCTTCCTTCTTGTCTTCACTCCCTCTGCGGAGAGAGGAAATTCCCCTCTGTGTCACCACTCATGATGCTGCTTGTGCTGCAAGGAGAGGAAGACGTGAAGTGAAGCAGTATGTATGTTCATGCATGTACGTGTGTGTATAGATCCAGCTGTAATCTGCCTGCTCTCGGCTCACTTGCTGTCGTTTCCTCTCCAGCCCTCTCCTCTCTGCCCCTCAGCTCATTCACTTGAGCTCTCGCTGCTCACTCGGTCCGCTGCTCTCTCTCCCTCTCTCTCTCTGATCTCCAGCTGGGCTGACTGAGCTCTTGCATAACAGTAACTCATTCGCTGAGCTGTGCTGAGCTGTAACTCATGCAGCCTTAAGTCCTGATATTCCTGGTTGCTCTTTCCCTCTCCGCCCCTCTCACCGTGTTTCCCTCTCACGCTGCACTTTCGCTGTATTGACTGTGCGCAGACAGCTGAAGGTTTCGCTCTTAGACCTTTACTGGAAAACCATTCACGCAGATCGATATTTGTTTTGGATCGCTCAATAGATCACAAGCTGAGGGTTAGCTTTCAACACCCAGCTTAGCCACCAGGCTAAGAGAGGCAATGTAGCCGCCCCAAAACTGTGTTCAACAGAGCACACAGAATAACACTGTCATCCAAAGTGTGTCTGGAAGGTCTTAGATCATAAGACACAAGCTCCTCCAAGCAAAAGCGCAAAGCGTACTGTTGTAGAGGCAGTGCAGTGCGCTGAGCAGCAAATAGACTCATACACTCAGGTGACAAAAAGATCACTAAATTAGCTCATGGCCCAACATAGGATGGCCGACAACTCATGTCAATACTTGTGCTGATACTGTAGTGCTTCTTTGAGGTAAACATTGTATACAGTCTGAACAGAGTGAACAATTAGTTGGAATGTGGACTGAAAACTAAAACAGAATTTAGAGCTGTGTGTCAGGAGGTTATGGCATAATGATGCAGCATACATAGCTATGTCCGAGATAACACACCAAAAATATACACAATGGAGGTACAATAACCACTTTATCTCTACAGGGACACTGAGCTGGGGTTATCTTTGAATCAGCAGGTGGTAATGGCCTCGGGCCTCAAGTCTGGAGAACAAAACCCATTTGTATTTCCACTGATCGTCCAACAATTTTGTCTTAAAACATGCCCATAACCCGCCACATCAGTGTGAACATCACTTACCCCACCCATATCAGGTAGGAGACAGAAGTTGAGCTATCGTGCAATGTTGAGTAAAACGGAAACCGAAGTGGCTGGTTGATGGGTGCGCCGAAAAATCATGTTGGCAAGAGTGCAATCCAGCGAAAGCAAGGACAACAAGTGTGGATGCAACTGGTAATTTTCTTATCATAATACTATACTGTTGAATGATAATAATTCATTTTTACTCCTGTGTCAAATACATCAACTTGGTCAGTGCCCCTATGCTTCAAACTATGATGCTATACGAGGCGCCCTCTAGTGTTATGTTTTGATGTGTCATTGTAGTCAGGGTCGTGTTTACTCAGAAAACGTGTACCATTTTTTCAAACTTGATCAAATTGCAGCAGTTTCACAATGTTAACCATGTGTTTATTATTGTCACCATGATGACGAAGATCACATGACTATGGATCTACTCTCCACAGACGTTAACGGGAAGGACTGGTGTATCACCTACAAGCAAAATTGGGCTTTCGGCATGCTTATGTGAAAGTGTAGAGTTGTGTTGTGATGACAGTCACCTGACTCTGCTCATCCCAAACTCATAAAATGCTAAATGTTTCTCAGCACATTTTACTATGAAAGTGTACCCAGATGTTTTATATGTATTATTGCTAACTTGACCACAGAGTCCTGCAAGTCCAAAACTGACTAGAAGGGTACCTACAGCATCATCCTTTGCAGTGAAGGGCCAATAACCAAGCTATACCCTATTTGACAAGTCGGGAGTGAGAACAGGTTGTGTAATGTAACATATAATAGGATGGGACCAACTAATGTTTCAGGTAAATAATCACATAATGCTTTATGTTGACAGTATATCTGCTGTTTTAAAGATCTAACAGACATTTTTGTATCCTTGCAAAGTCAGTCAATCCACATATTTTGCCCTGCTCACTCTGATCCCACATACAAGCCCACAGCATACAGTTGCAGGGTGTAGCTTTTTCTCAGTGAATCTTTTCCGCACTAACAACCTTGGAGCACATGCTCGGCTCACAAGATAGGCATTTGCTCTTCAAGGTTAATGTCATTGGTTAAGGTCAGATTACACCACAATGTTTATTCCCCCTTATTTCTATATCGAGAAAACACACAAAACTGCCAGGTCACAGAAATGTTTTCCTGCAGTGTGTCTGACTCTTTTACAATATGTGACTGTGAACTGAAAAAGAGCCCCGAGGCCTTGTCGAGCTGAAGTTATGTGTTAGGCTTGTACAAAATCAAGCACACGTAACGAGGAGAATCAGCAGAAGTGTTCAGGATAACCAAACAAGTGTAAAAAGAGCTTTTCTAGTGCTCAATGAATTCAAGGTGACTGTTTTTGAATCTCTTGTGATTTTCACTTGCAACCATGTGGTGAAAAATGTGACTTTAGTACTTTCCTACCTTTCCCTGTAGGCAGGGTGTGTGTGTGTGTGTGTGCATGATCTCCCATTTGCCGAACTTGTGTGTGTGCAGGAATCCTCACGTGGGACTGTGCGTGTCACAGGTGGACGCTCAGGTGTAGTATGATGACCCTGATAGCTCTTGTTGATAGCTCTCTAGGCAGAAAGTCCATGCAAAGTCATGAATAATTGATGCATCTGGGACCAAAAATAGGTGAAGGATGGAGAGATAAAAGAAAAGACACAGAGGTGGAGAGCGATTAAAGAGGGAGAGAGGAGCAGGCGGGGTGAGCGATGACACGAGTG